>CAXIES010000438.1:0-77544 GCA_964023965.1 Melinopterus prodromus
CAACTAAAAGTCCGGGTAAAAAATACGAACCCAACTAAAAAGTCCGGGTAAAATTACGAACCCAAGTAAAACTCCGGGTAAAATTACGAACCCAACTAAAACTCCGGGTAAAATTACGAACCCAACTAAAACTCCGGGAAAAATTACGAACCCAACTAAAAGTCCGGGTAAAAATACGAACCCAACTATTAACGCAAGACTCCGGGTAAAATTACGAACCCAACTAAAACTCCGGGTAAAATTACGAACCCAACTAAAACTCCGGGTAAAATTACGAACCCAACTAAAAGTCCGGGTAAAAAATACGAACCCAACTAAAAAGTCCGGGTAAAATTACGAACCCAACTAAAAGTCCGGGTAAAAATTTCGAACGCAACTAAAAAGTCCGGGTAAAATTACGAACCCAACTAAAACTCCGGGTAAAAATACGAACCCAACTAAAACTCCGGGTAAAAAATACGAACCCAACTAAAACTCCAGGTAAAAATACGAACCCAACTAAAACTCCGAGTAAAAATACGAACCCAACTAAAACTCCGGGTAAAAAATACGAACCCAACTAAAACTCCGGCTAAAAAATACGAACCCAACTAAAACTCCGGGCAAAAATACTAACCCAACTAAAAAGTCCGGGTAAAAAATACGAACCCAACTAAAACTCCGGGTAAAAATACGAACCCAACTAAAACTCCGGGTAAAAATACGAACCCAACTAAAACTCCGGGTAAAAAATACGAACCCAACTAAAACTCCGGGTAAAAAATACGAACCCAACTAAAAAATCCGGTAAAAAATATGAACCCAACTAAAACTCCGGGTAAAATTACCAACACAACTAAAAAGTCCGGGTAAAATTACGAACCCAACTAAAACTCCGGGTAAAATTACGAACCCAACTAAAACTCCGGGTAAAAAATACGAACCCAACTAAAAAGTCCGGGTAAAATTACGAACCCAACTAAAACTCCGGGTAAAATTACGAACCCAAGTAAAACTCCGGGTAAAATTACGAACCCAACTAAAACTCCGGGTAAAATTACGAACCCAACTAAAAAGTCCGGGTAAAATTACGAACCCAAGTGAAACTCCGGGTAAAATTACGAACCCAACTAAAACTCCGGGTAAAATTACGAACCCAACTAAAAGTCCGGGTAAAAAATACGAACCCAACTAAAACTCCGGGCAAAAATACTAACCCAACTAAAAAGTCCGGGTAAAAAATACGAACCCAACTAAAACTCCGGGTAAAAATACGAACCCAACTAAAACTCCGGGTAAAAATACGAGCCCAACTAAAACTCCGGGTAAAAAATATGAACCCAACTAAAACTCCGGGTAAAATTACCAACACAACTAAAACTCCGGGTAAAAATACGAACCCAACTAAAACTCCGGGTAAAATTACGAACCCAACTAAAACTCCGGGTAAAATTACGAACCCAACTAAAAGTCCGGGTAAAAAATTCGAACCCAACTAAAAAGTCCGGGTAAAATTACGAACCCAACTAAAACTCCGGGTAAGATTACGAACCCAACTAAAAAGTCCGGGTAAAATTACGAACCCAACTAAAAAGTCCGGGTAAAATTACGAACCCAACTAAAAAGTCCGGGTAAAATTACGAACCCAACTAAAACTCCGGGTAAAATTACGAACCCAACTAAAACTCCGGGTAAAATTACGAACCCAACTAAAACTCCGGGTAAAATTACGAACCCAACTAAAAGTCCGGGTAAAAAATACGAACCCAACTAAAAAGTCCGGGTAAAATTACGAACCCAACTAAAACTCCGGGTAAAATTACGAACCCAACTAAAACTCCGGGTAAAATTACGAACCCAAGTAAAACTCCGGGTAAAATTACGAACCCAAGTAAAACTCCGGGTAAAATTACGAACCCAACTAAAACTCCGGGTAAAATTACGAACCCAACTAAAACTCCGGGTAAAATTACGAACCCAACTAAAAGTCCGGGTAAAAAATACGAACCCAACTAAAAAGTCCGGGTAAAATTACGAACCCAAGTAAAACTCCGGGTAAAATTACGAATCCAACTAAAACTCCGGGTAAAATTACGAACCCAACTAAAACTCCGGGAAAAATTACGAACCCAACTAAAAGTCCGGGTAAAAATACGAACCCAACTATTAACTCAAGACTCCGGGTAAAATTACGAACCCAACTAAAACTCCGGGTAAAATTACGAACCCAACTAAAACTCCGGGTAAAATTACGAACCCAACTAAAACTCCGTGTAAAAAATACGAACCCAACTAAAACTCCGGGTAAAAAATACGAACCCAACTAAAACTCCGGGCAAAAATACTAACCCAACTAAAAAGTCCGGGTAAAAAATACAAACCCAACTAAAACTCCGGGTAAAAATACGAACCCAACTAAAGCTCCGGGTAAAAATACGAACCCAACTAAAACTCCGGGTAAAAAATACGAACCCAACTAAAACTCCGGGTAAAAATACGAACCCAACTAAAACTCCGGGTAAAAATACGAACCCAACTAAAACTCCGTGTAAAAAATACGAACCCAACTAAAACTCCGGGTAAAAAATACGAACCCAACTAAAACTCCGGGCAAGAATACTAACCCAACTAAAAAGTCCGGGTAAAAAATACGAACCCAACTAAAACTCCGGGTAAAAATACGAACCCAACTAAAACTCCGGGTAAAAATACGAACCCAACTAAAACTCCGGATAAAATATACGAACCCAACTAAAACTCCGGGTAAAAAATACGAACCCAACTAAAAAGTCCGGTAAAAAATATGAACCCAACTAAAACTCCGGGTAAAATTACCAACACAACTAAAACTCCGGGTAAAAATACGAACCTAACTAAAACTCCGGGTAAAAAATACGAACCCAACTAAAACTCCGGGTAAAAAATACGAACCCAACTAAAACTCCGGGTAAAATTACGAACCCAACTAAAAGTCCGGGTAAAAAATACGAACCCAACTAAAAAGTCCGGGTAAAATTACGAACCCAAGTAAAACTCCGGGTAAAATAACGAACCCAACTAAAACTCCGGGTAAAATTACGAACCCAACTAAAAGTCCGGGTAAAAAATACGAACCCAACTAAAAAGTCCGGGTAAAATTACGAACCCAACTAAAAGTCCGGGTAAAAAATACGAACCCAACTAAAAAGTCCGGGTAAAATTACGAACCCAAGTGAAACTCCGGGTAAAATTACGAACCCAACTTAAACTCCGGGTAAAATTACGAACCCAACTAAAAGTCCGGGTAAAAAATACGAACCCAACTAAAACTCCGGGCAAAAATACTAACCCAACTAAAAAGTCCGGGTAAAAAATACGAACCCAACTAAAACTCCGGGTAAAAATACGAACCCAACTAAAACTCCGGGTAAAAATACGAACCCAACTAAAACTCCGGGTAAAAAATATGAACCCAACTAAAACTCCGGGTAAAATTACCAACACAACTAAAACTCCGGGTAAAAATACGAACCCAACTAAAACTCCGGGTAAAAAATACGAACCAAACTAAAACTCCGGGTAAAAAATTCGAACCCAACTAAAACTCCGGGTAAAATTACGAACCCAACTAAAAGTCCGGGTAAAAAATACGAACCCAACTAAAAAGTCCGGGTAAAATTACGAACCCAACTAAAACTCCGGGTAAAATTACGAACCCAACTAAAACTCCGGGTAAAAAATACGAACCCAACTAAAAAGTCCGGGTAAAATTACGAACCCAACTAAAAAGTCCGGGTAAAATTACGAACCCAACTAAAACTCCGGGTAAAATTACGAACTCAACTAAAACTCCGGGTAAAATTATGAACCCAACTAAAACTCCGGGTAAAATTACGAACCCAACTAAAAGTCCGGGTAAAAAATACGAACCCAACTAAAAAGTCCGGGTAAAATTACGAACCCAACTAAAACTCCGGGTAAAATTACGAACCCAACTAAAACTCCGGGTAAAATTACGAACCCAAGTAAAACTCCGGGTAAAATTACGAACCCAAGTAAAACTCCGGGTAAAATTACGAACCCAACTAAAACTCCGGGTAAAATTACGAACCCAACTAAAACTCCGGGTAAAATTACGAACCCAACTAAAAGTCCGGGTAAAAATACGAACCCAACTATTAACTCAAGACTCCGGGTAAAATTACGAACCCAACTAAAACTCCGGGTAAAATTACGAACCCAACTAAAAGTCCGGGTAAAAAATACGAACCCAACTAAAAAGTCCGGGTAAAATTACGAACCCAACTAAAAGTCCGGGTAAAAAATTCGAACCCAACTAAAAAGTCCGGGTAAAATTACGAACCCAACTAAAACTCCGGGTAAAAATACGAACCCAACTAAAACTCCGGGTAAAAAATACGAACCCAACTAAAACTCCGGGTAAAAATACGAACCCAACTAAAACTCCGAGTAAAAATACGAACCCAACTAAAACTCCGGGTAAAAATACGAGCCCAACTAAAACTCCGGGTAAAAAATATGAACCCAACTAAAACTCCGGGTAAAATTACCAACACAACTAAAACTCCGGGTAAAAATACGAACCCAACTAAAACTCCGGGTAAAATTACGAACCCAACTAAAACTCCGGGTAAAATTACGAACCCAACTAAAAGTCCGGGTAAAAAATTCGAACCCAACTAAAAAGTCCGGGTAAAATTACGAACCCAACTAAAACTCCGGGTAAGATTACGAACCCAACTAAAAAGTCCGGGTAAAATTACGAACCCAACTAAAAAGTCCGGGTAAAATTACGAACCCAACTAAAAAGTCCGGGTAAAATTACGAACCCAACTAAAACTCCGGGTAAAATTACGAACCCAACTAAAACTCCGGGTAAAATTACGAACCCAACTAAAACTCCGGGTAAAATTACGAACCCAACTAAAAGTCCGGGTAAAAAATACGAACCCAACTAAAAAGTCCGGGTAAAATTACGAACCCAACTAAAACACCGGGTAAAATTACGAACCCAACTAAAACTCCGGGTAAAATTACGAACACAAGTAAAACTCCGGGTAAAATTACGAACCCAAGTAAAACTCCGGGTAAAATTACGAACCCAACTAAAACTCCGGGTAAAATTACGAACCCAACTAAAACTCCGGGTAAAATTACGAACCCAACTAAAAGTCCGGGTAAAAAATACGAACCCAACTAAAAAGTCCGGGTAAAATTACGAACCCAAGTAAAACTCCGGGTAAAATTACGAACCCAACTAAAACTCCGGGTAAAATTACGAACCCAACTAAAACTCCGGGAAAAATTACGAACCCAACTAAAAGTCCGGGTAAAAATACGAACCCAACTATTAACGCAAGACTCCGGGTAAAATTACGAACCCAACTAAAACTCCGGGTAAAATTACGAACCCAACTAAAACTCCGGGTAAAATTACGAACCCAACTAAAAGTCCGGGTAAAAAATACGAACCCAACTAAAAAGTCCGGGTAAAATTACGAACCCAACTAAAAGTCCGGGTAAAAATTTCGAACGCAACTAAAAAGTCCGGGTAAAATTACGAACCCAACTAAAACTCCGGGTCAAAATACGAACCCAACTAAAACTCCGGGTAAAAAATACGAACCCAACTAAAACTCCAGGTAAAAATACGAACCCAACTAAAACTCCGAGTAAAAATACGAACCCAACTAAAACTCCGGGTAAAAAATACGAACCCAACTAAAACTCCGGCTAAAAAATACGAACCCAACTAAAACTCCGGGCAAAAATACTAACCCAACTAAAAAGTCCGGGTAAAAAATACGAACCCAACTAAAACTCCGGGTAAAAATACGAACCCAACTAAAACTCCGGGTAAAAATACGAACCCAACTAAAACTCCGGGTAAAAAATACGAACCCAACTAAAACTCCGGGTAAAAAATACGAACCCAACTAAAAAATCCGGTAAAAAATATGAACCCAACTAAAACTCCGGGTAAAATTACCAACACAACTAAAAAGTCCGGGTAAAATTACGAACCCAACTAAAACTCCGGGTAAAATTACGAACCCAACTAAAACTCCGGGTAAAAAATACGAACCCAACTAAAAAGTCCGGGTAAAATTACGAACCCAACTAAAACTCCGGGTAAAATTACGAACCCAAGTAAAACTCCGGGTAAAATTACGAACCCAACTAAAACTCCGGGTAAAATTACGAACCCAACTAAAAAGTCCGGGTAAAATTACGAACCCAAGTGAAACTCCGGGTAAAATTACGAACCCAACTAAAACTCCGGGGTAAAATTACGAACCCAACTAAAAGTCCGGGTAAAAAATACGAACCCAACTAAAACTCCGGGCAAAAATACTAACCCAACTAAAAAGTCCGGGTAAAAAATACGAACCCAACTAAAACTCCGGGTAAAAATACGAACCCAACTAAAACTCCGGGTAAAAATACGAGCCCAACTAAAACTCCGGGTAAAAATATGAACCCAACTAAAACTCCGGGTAAAATTACCAACACAACTAAAACTCCGGGTAAAAATACGAACCCAACTAAAACTCCGGGTAAAATTACGAACCCAACTAAAACTCCGGGTAAATTTACGAACCCAACTAAAAGTCCGGGTAAAAAATTCGAACCCAACTAAAAAGTCCGGGTAAAATTACGAACCCAACTAAAACTCCGGGTAAGATTACGAACCCAACTAAAAAGTCCGGGTAAAATTACGAACCCAACTAAAAAGTCCGGGTAAAATTACGAACCCAACTAAAAAGTCCGGGTAAAATTACGAACCCAACTAAAACTCCGGGTAAAATTACGAACCCAACTAAAACTCCGGGTAAAATTACGAACCCAACTAAAACTCCGGGTAAAATTACGAACCCAACTAAAAGTCCGGGTAAAAAATACGAACCCAACTAAAAAGTCCGGGTAAAATTACGAACCCAACTAAAACTCCGGGTAAAATTACGAACCCAACTAAAACTCCGGGTAAAATTACGAACCCAAGTAAAACTCCGGGTAAAATTACGAACCCAAGTAAAACTCCGGGTAAAATTACGAACCCAACTAAAACTCCGGGTAAAATTACGAACCCAACTAAAACTCCGGGTAAAATTACGAACCCAACTAAAAGTCCGGGTAAAAAATACGAACCCAACTAAAAAGTCCGGGTAAAATTACGAACCCAAGTAAAACTCCGGGTAAAATTACGAACCCAACTAAAACTCCGGGTAAAATTACGAACCCAACTAAACTCCGGGAAAAATTACGAACCCAACTAAAAGTCCGGGTAAAAATACGAACCCAACTATTAACTCAAGACTCCGGGTAAAATTACGAACCCAACTAAAACTCCGGGTAAAATTACGAACCCAACTAAAACTCCGGGTAAAATTACGAACCCAACTAAAAGTCCGGGTAAAAAATACGAACCCAACTAAAAAGTCCGGGTAAAATTACGAACCCAACTAAAAGTCCGGGTAAAAAATTTGAACCCAACTAAAAAGTCCGGGTAAAATTACGAACCCAACTAAAACTCCGGGTAAAAATACGAACCCAACTAAAACTCCGGGTAAAAAATACGAACCCAACTAAAACTCCAGGTAAAAATACGAACCCAACTAAAACTCCGAGTAAAAATACGAACCCAACTAAAACTCCGGGTAAAAAATACGAACCCAACTAAAACTCCGGCTAAAAAATACGAACCCAACTAAAACACCGGGCAAAAATACTAACCCAACTAAAAAGTCCGGGTAAAAAATACGAACCCAACTAAAACTCCGGGTAAAAATACGAACCCAACTAAAACTCCGGGTAAAAATACGAACCCAACTAAAACTCCGGGTAAAAAATACGAACCCAACTAAAACTCCGGGTAAAAAATACGAACCCAACTAAAACTCCAGGTAAAAATACGAACCCAACTAAAACTCCGAGTAAAAATACGAACCCAACTAAAACTCCGGGTAAAAAATACGAACCCAACTAAAACTCCGGCTAAAAAATACGAACCCAACTAAAACTCCGGGCAAAAAAACTAACCCAACTAAAAAGTCCGGGTAAAAAATACGAACCCAACTAAAACTCCGGGTAAAAATACGAACCCAACTAAAACTCCGGGTAAAAATACGAACCCAACTAAAACTCCGGGTAAAAAATACGAACCCAACTAAAACTCCGGGTAAAAACTACGAACCCAACTAAAAAGTCCGGTAAAAAATATGAACCCAACTAAAACTCCGGGTAAAATTACCAACACAACTAAAAAGTCCGGGTAAAATTACGAACCCAACTAAAACTCCGGTTAAAATTACGAACCCAACTAAAACTCCGGGTAAAAAATACGAACCCAACTAAAAAGTCCGGGTAAAATTACGAACCCAACTAAAACTCCGGGTAAAATTACGAACCCAAGTAAAACTCCGGGTAAAATTACGAACCCAACTAAAACTCCGGGTAAAATTACGAACCCAACTAAAAAGTCCGGGTAAAATTACGAACCCAAGTGAAACTCCGGGTAAAATTACGAACCCAACTAAAACTCCGGGTAAAATTACGAACCCAACTAAAAGTCCGGGTAAAAAATACGAACCCAACTAAAACTCCGGGCAAAAATACTAACCCAACTAAAAAGTCCGGGTAAAAAATACGAACCCAACTAAAACTCCGGGTAAAAATACGAACCCAACTAAAACTCCGGGAAAAATTACGAACCCAACTAAAAGTCCGGGTAAAAATACGAACCCAACTATTAACTCAAAACTCCGGGTAAAATTACGAACCCAACTAAAACTCCGGGTAAAATTACGAACCCAACTAAAACTCCGGGTAAAATTACGAACCCAACTAAAAGTCCGGGTAAAATTACGAACCCAACTAAAAGTCCGGGTAAAAAATTTGAACCCAACTAAAAAGTCCGGGTAAAATTACGAACCCAACTAAAACTCCGGGTAAAAATACGAACCCAACTAAAACTCCGGGTCAAAAATACGAACCCAACTAAAACTCCAGGTAAAAATACGAACCCAACTAAAACTCCGAGTAAAAATACGAACCCAACTAAAACTCCGGCTAAAAAATACGAACCCAACTAAAACTCCGGGCAAAAATACTAACCCAACTAAAAAGTCCGGGTAAAAAATACGAACCCAACTAAAACTCCGGGTAAAAATACGAACCCAACTAAAACTCCGGGTAAAAATACGAACCCAACTAAAACTCCGGGTAAAAAATACGAACCCAACTAAAACTTCGGCTAAAAAATACGAACCCAACTAAAAAGTCCGGTAAAAAATATGAACCCAACTAAAACTCCGGGTAAAATTACCAACACAACTAAAAAGTCCGGGTAAAATTACGAACCCAACTAAAACTCCGGGTAAAATTACGAACCCAACTAAAACTCCGGGTAAAAAATACGAACCCAACTAAAAAGTCCGGGTAAAATTACGAACCCAACTAAAACTCCGGGTAAAATTACGAACCCAACTAAAACTCCGGGTAAAATTACGAACCCAAGTAAAACTCCGGGTAAAATTACGAACCCAAGTAAAACTCCGGGTAAAATTACGAACCCAACTAAAACTCCGGGTAAAATTACGAACCCAACTAAAACTCCGGGTAAAACTACGAACCCAACTAAAAGTCCGGGTAAAAATATGAACCCAACTAAAAAGTCCGGGTAACTCAAGACTCCGGGTAAAATTACGAACCCAACTAAAACTCCGGGTAAAATTACGAACCCAACTAAAACTCCGGGTAAAATTACGAACCCAACTAAAAGTCCGGGTACAAAATACGAACCCAACTAAAAGGTCCGGGTAAAATTACGAACCCAACTAAAACTCCGGGTAAAATTATGAACCCAACTAAAAGTCCGGGTAAAAAATTCGAACCCAACTAAAAAGTCCGGATAAAATTACGAACCCAACTAAAACTCCGGGTAAAATTACGAACCCAACTGAAAAGTCCGGGTAAAATTACGAACCCAACTAAAAAGTCCGGGTAAAATTACGAACCCAACTAAAACTCCGGGTAAAATTACGAACTCAACTAAAACTCCGGGTAAAATTACGAACCCAACTAAAACTCCGGGTAAAATTACGAACCCAACTAAAAGTCCGGGTAAAAAATACGAACCCAACTAATAAGTCCGGGTAAAATTACGAACCCAACTAAAACTCCGGGTAAAATTACGAACCCAACTAAAACTCCGGGTAAAATTACGAACCCAAGTAAAACTCCGGGTAAAATTACGAACCCAAGTAAAACTCCGGGTAAAATTACGAACCCAACTCTCCGGGTAAAATTACGAACCCAACTAAAACTCCGGGTAAAATTACAAACACAACTAAAACTCCGGGTAAAAATACGAACCCAACTAAAACTCCGGGTAAAATTACGAACCCAACTAAAACTCCGGGTAAGATTACGAACCCAACTAAAAAGTCCGGGTAAAATTACGAACCCAACTAAAAAGTCCGGGTAAAATTACGAACCCAACTAAAAAGTCCGGGTAAAATTACGAACCCAACTAAAACTCCGGGTAAAATTACGAACCCAACTAAAACTCCGGGTAAAATTACGAACCCAAGTAAAACTCCGGGTAAAATTACGAACCCAACTAAAAGTCCGGGTAAAAAATACGAACCCAACTAAAAAGTCCGGGTAAAATTACGAACCCAACTAAAACTCCGGGTAAAATTACGAACCCAAATAAAACTCCGGGTAAAATTACGAACCCAAGTAAAACTCCGGGTAAAATTACGAACCCAACTAAAAGTCCGGGTAAAAAATACGAACCCAACTAAAAAGTCCGGGTAAAATTACGAACCCAACTAAAACTCCGGGTAAAATTACGAACCCAAATAAGACTCCGGGTAAAATTACGAACCCAAGTAAAACTCCGGGTAAAATTACGAACCCAACTAAAACTCCGGGTAAAATTACGAACCCAACTAAAACTCCGGGTAAAATTACGAACCCAACTAAAAGTCCGGTTAAAAAATACGAACCCAACTAAAAAGTCCGGGTAAAATTACGAACCCAAGTAAAACTCCGGGTAAAATTACGAACCCAACTAAAACTCCGGGTAAAATTACGAACCCAACTAAAACTCCGGGAAAAATTACGAACCCAACTAAAAGTCCGGGTAAAAATACGAACCCAACTATTAACTCAAGACTCCGGGTAAAATTACGAACCCAACTAAAACTCCGGGTAAAATTACGAACCCAACTAAAACTCCGGGTAAAATTACGAACCCAACTAAAAGTCCGGGTAAAAAATACGAACCCAACTAAAAAGTCCGGGTAAAATTACGAACCCAACTAAAAGTCCGGGTAAAAAATTTGAACCCAACTAAAAAGTCCGGGTAAAATTACGAACCCAACTAAAACTCCGGGTAAAAATACGAACCCAACTAAAACTCCGGGTAAAAAATACGAACCCAACTAAAACTCCAGGTAAAAATACGAACCCAACTAAAACTCCGAGTAAAAATACGAACCCAACTAAAACTCCGGGTAAAAAATACGAACCCAACTAAAACTCCGGCTAAAAAATACGAACCCAACTAAAACTCCGGGCAAAAATACTAACCCAACTAAAAAGTCCGGGTAAAAAATACGAACCCAACTAAAACTCCGGGTAAAAATACGAACCCAACTAAAACTCCGGGTAAAAATACGAACCCAACTAAAACTCCGGGTAAAAAATACGAACCCAACTAAAACTCCGGGTAAAAAATACGAACCCAACTAAAAAGTCCGGTAAAAAATATGAACCCAATTAAAACTCCGGGTAAAATTACCAACACAACTAAAAAGTCCGGGTAAAATTACGAACCCAACTAAAACTCCGGGTAAAATTACGAACCCAACTAAAACTCCGGGTAAAAAATACGAACCCAACTAAAAAGTCCGGGTAAAATTACGAACCCAACTAAAACTCCGGGTAAAATTACGAACCCAAGTAAAACTCCGGGTAAAATTACGAACCCAACTAAAACTCCGGGTAAAATTACGAACCCAACTAAAAAGTCCGGGTAAAATTACGAACCCAAGTGAAACTCCGGGTAAAATTACGAACCCAACTAAAACTCCGGGTAAAATTACGAACCCAACTAAAAGTCCGGGTAAAAAATACGAACCCAACTAAAACTCCGGGCAAAAATACTAACCCAACTAAAAAGTCCGGGTAAAAAATACGAACCCAACTAAAACTCCGGGTAAAAATACGAACCCAACTAAAACTCCGGGTAAAAATACGAGCCCAACTAAAACTCCGGGTAAAAAATATGAACCCAACTAAAACTCCGGGTAAAATTACCAACACAACTAAAACTCCGGGTAAAAATACGAACCCAACTAAAACTCCGGGTAAAATTACGAACCCAACTAAAACTCCGGGTAAAATTACGAACCCAACTAAAAGTCCGGGTAAAAAATTCGAACCCAACTAAAAAGTCCGGGTAAAATTACGAACCCAACTAAAACTCCGGGTAAGATTACGAACCCAACTAAAAAGTCCGGGTAAAATTACGAACCCAACTAAAAGTCCGGGTAAAAATTCGAACCCAACTATTAACTCAAAACTCCGGGTAAAATTACGAACCCAACTAAAACTCCGGGTAAAATTACGAACCCAACTAAAACTCCGGGTAAAATTACGAACCCAACTAAAAGTCCGGGTAAAATTACGAACCCAACTAAAAGTCCGGGTAAAAAATTTGAACCCAACTAAAAAGTCCGGGTAAAATTACGAACCCAACTAAAACTCCGGGTAAAAATACGAACCCAACTAAAACTCCGGGTAAAAAATACGAACCCAACTAAAACTCCAGGTAAAAATACGAACCCAACTAAAACTCCGAATAAAAATACGAACCCAACTAAAACTCCGGCTAAAAAATACGAACCCAACTAAAACTCCGGGCAAAAATACTAACCCAACTAAAAAGTCCGGGTAAAAAATACGAACCCAACTAAAACTCCGGGTAAAAATACGAACCCAACTAAAACTCCGGGTAAAAATACGAACCCAACTAAAACTCCGGGTAAAAAATACGAACCCAACTAAAACTTCGGCTAAAAAATACGAACCCAACTAAAAAGTCCGGTAAAAAATATGAACCCAACTAAAACTCCGGGTAAAATTACCAACACAACTAAAAAGTCCGGGTAAAATTACGAACCCAACTAAAACTCCGGGTAAAATTACGAACCCAACTAAAACTCCGGGTAAAAAATACGAACCCAACTAAAAAGTCCGGGTAAAATTACGAACCCAACTAAAACTCCGGGTAAAATTACGAACCCAACTAAAACTCCGGGTAAAATTACGAACCCAAGTAAAACTCCGGGTAAAATTACGAACCCAAGTAAAACTCCGGGTAAAATTACGAACCCAACTAAAACTCCGGGTAAAATTACGAACCCAACTAAAACTCCGGGTAAAACTACGAACCCAACTAAAAGTCCGGGTAAAAATATGAACCCAACTAAAAAGTCCGGGTAACTCAAGACTCCGGGTAAAATTACGAACCCAACTAAAACTCCGGGTAAAATTACGAACCCAACTAAAACTCCGGGTAAAATTACGAACCCAACTAAAAGTCCGGGTACAAAATACGAACCCAACTAAAAGGTACGGGTAAAATTACGAACCCAACTAAAACTCCGGGTAAAATTATGAACCCAACTAAAAGTCCGGGTAAAAAATTCGAACCCAACTAAAAAGTCCGGGTAAAATTACGAACCCAACTAAAACTCCGGGTAAAATTACGAACCCAACTAAAAAGTCCGGGTAAAATTACGAACCCAACTGAAAAGTCCGGGTAAAATTACGAACCCAACTAAAAAGTCCGGGTAAAATTACGAACCCAACTAAAACTCCGGGTAAAATTACGAACTCAACTAAAACTCCGGGTAAAATTACGAACCCAACTAAAACTCCGGGTAAAATTACGAACCCAACTAAAAGTCCGGGTAAAAAATACGAACCCAACTAATAAGTCCGGGTAAAATTACGAACCCAACTAAAACTCCGGGTAAAATTACGAACCCAACTAAAACTCCGGGTAAAATTACGAACCCAAGTAAAACTCCGGGTAAAATTACGAACCCAAGTAAAACTCCGGGTAAAATTACGAACCCAACTAAAACTCCGGGTAAAATTACGAACCCAACTAAAACTCCGGGTAAAATTACCAACACAACTAAAACTCCGGGTAAAAATACGAACCCAACTAAAACTCCGGGTAAAATTACGAACCCAACTAAAACTCCGGGTAAGATTACGAACCCAACTAAAAAGTCCGGGTAAAATTACGAACCCAACTAAAAAGTCCGGGTAAAATTACGAACCCAACTAAAAAGTCCGGGTAAAATTACGAACCCAACTAAAACTCCGGGTAAAATTACGAACCCAACTAAAACTCCGGGTAAAATTACGAACCCAAGTAAAACTCCGGGTAAAATTACGAACCCAACTAAAAGTCCGGGTAAAAAATACGAACCCAACTAAAAAGTCCGGGTAAAATTACGAACCCAACTAAAACTCCGGGTAAAATTACGAACCCAACTAAAACTCCGGGTAAAATTACGAACCCAAATAAAACTCCGGGTAAAATTACGAACCCAAGTAAAACTCCGGGTAAAATTACGAACCCAACTAAAACTCCGGGTAAAATTACGAACCCAACTAAAACTCCGGGTAAAATTACGAACCCAACTAAAAGTCCGGGTAAAAAAATACGAACCCAACTAAAAAGTCCGGGTAAAATTACGAACCCAAGTACAACTCCGGGTAAAATTACGAACCCAACTAAAACTCCGGGTAAAATTACGAACCCAACTAAAACTCCGGGAAAAATTACGAACCCAACTAAAAGTCCGGGTAAAAATACGAACCCAACTATTAACTCAAGACTCCGGGTAAAATTACGAACCCAACTAAAACTCCGGGTAAAATTACGAACCCAACTAAAACTCCGGGTAAAATTACGAACCCAACTAAAAGTCCGGGTAAAAAATACGAACCCAACTAAAAAGTCCGGGTAAAATTACGAACCCAACTAAAAGTCCGGGTAAAAAATTTGAACCCAACTAAAAAGTCCGGGTAAAATTACGAACCCAACTAAAACTCCGGGTAAAAATACGAACCCAACTAAAACTCCGGGTAAAAAATACGAACCCAACTAAAACTCCAGGTAAAAATACGAACCCAACTAAAACTCCGAGTAAAAATACGAACCCAACTAAAACTCCGGGTAAAAAATACGAATCCAACTAAAACTCCGGCTAAAAAATACGAACCCAACTAAAACTCCGGGCAAAAATACTAACCCAACTAAAAAGTCCGGGTGAAAAATACGAACCCAACTAAAACTCCGGGTAAAAATACGAACCCAAATAAAACTCCGGGTAAAAATACGAACCCAACTAAAACTCCGGGTAAAAAATGCGAACCCAACTAAAACTCCGGGTAAAAAATACGAACCCAACTAAAACTCCAGGTAAAAATACGAACCCAACTAAAACTCCGAGTAAAAATACGAACCCAACTAAAACTCCGGGTAAAAAATACGAACCCAACTAAAACTCCGGCTAAAAAATACGAACCCAACTAAAACTCCGGGCAAAAATACTAACCCAACTAAAAAGTCCGGGTAAAAAATACGAACCCAACTAAAACTCCGGGTAAAAATACGAACCCAACTAAAACTCCGGGTAAAAATACGAACCCAACTAAAACTCCGGGTAAAAAATACGAACCCAACTAAAACTCCGGGTAAAAAATACGAACCCAACTAAAAAGTCCGGTAAAAAATATGAACCCAATTAAAACTCCGGGTAAAATTACGAACCCAACTAAAACTCCGGGTAAAATTACGAACCCAACTAAAAGTCCGGGTAAAAAATACGAACCCAACTAAAAAGTCCGGGTAAAATTACGAACCCAACTAAAAGTCCGGGTAAAAAATTTGAACCCAACTAAAAAGTCCGGGTAAAATTACGAACCCAACTAAAACTCCGGGTAAAAATACGAACCCAACTAAAACTCCGGGTAAAAAATACGAACCCAACTAAAACTCCAGGTAAAAATACGAACCCAACTAAAACTCCGAGTAAAAATACGAACCCAACTAAAACTCCGGGTAAAAAATACGAACCCAACTAAAACTCCGGCTAAAAAATACGAACCCAACTAAAACTCCGGGCAAAAATACTAACCCAACCTAAAAGTCCGGGTAAAAAATACGAACCCAACTAAAACTCCGGGTAAAAATACGAACCCAACTAAAACTCCGGGTAAAAATACGAACCCAACTAAAACTCCGGGTAAAAAATACGAACCCAACTAAAACTCCGGGTAAAAAATACGAACCCAACTAAAACTCCAGGTAAAAATACGAACCCAACTAAAACTCCGAGTAAAAATACGAACCCAACTAAAACTCCGGGTAAAAAATACGAACCCAACTAAAACTCCGGCTAAAAAATACGAACCCAACTAAAACTCCGGGTAAAAAATACGAACCCAACTAAAAAGTCCGGTAAAAAATATGAACCCAATTAAAACTCCAGGTAAAATTACCAACACAACTAAAAAGTCCGGGTAAAATTACGAACCCAACTAAAACTCCGGGTAAAATTACGAACCCAACTAAAACTCCGGGTAAAAAATACGAACCCAACTAAAAAGTCCGGGTAAAATTACGAACCCAACTAAAACTCCGGGTAAAATTACGAACCCAAGTAAAACTCCGGGTAAAATTACGAACCCAACTAAAACTCCGGGTAAAATTACGAACCCAACTAAAAAGTCCGGGTAAAATTACGAACCCAAGTGAAACTCCGGGTAAAATTACGAACCCAACTAAAACTCCGGGTAAAATTACGAACCCAACTAAAAGTCCGGGTAAAAAATACGAACCCAACTAAAACTCCGGGCAAAAATACTAACCCAACTAAAAAGTCCGGGTAAAAAATACGAACCCAACTAAAACTCCGGGTAAAAATACGAACCCAACTAAAACTCCGGGTAAAAATACGAGCCCAACTAAAACTCCGGGTAAAAAATATGAACCCAACTAAAACTCCGGGTAAAATTACCAACACAACTAAAACTCCGGGTAAAAATACGAACCCAACTAAAACTCCGGGTAAAATTACGAACCCAACTAAAACTCCGGGTAAAATTACGAACCCAACTAAAAGTCCGGGTAAAAAATTCGAACCCAACTAAAAAGTCCGGGTAAAATTACGAACCCAACTAAAACTCCGGGTAAGATTACGAACCCAACTAAAAAGTCCGGGTAAAATTACGAACCCAACTAAAAGTCCGGGTAAAAATTCGAACCCAACTATTAACTCAAAACTCCGGGTAAAATTACGAACCCAACTAAAACTCCGGGTAAAATTACGAACCCAACTAAAACTCCGGGTAAAATTACGAACCCAACTAAAAGTCCGGGTAAAATTACGAACCCAACTAAAAGTCCGGGTAAAAAATTTGAACCCAACTAAAAAGTCCGGGTAAAATTACGAACCCAACTAAAACTCCGGGTAAAAATACGAACCCAACTAAAACTCCGGGTAAAAAATACGAACCCAACTAAAACTCCAGGTAAAAATACGAACCCAACTAAAACTCCGAGTAAAAATACGAACCCAACTAAAACTCCGGCTAAAAAATACGAACCCAACTAAAACTCCGGGCAAAAATACTAACCCAACTAAAAAGTCCGGGTAAAAAATACGAACCCAACTAAAACTCCGGGTAAAAATACGAACCCAACTAAAACTCCGGGTAAAAATACGAACCCAACTAAAACTCCGGGTAAAAAATACGAACCCAACTAAAACTTCGGCTAAAAAATACGAACCCAACTAAAAAGTCCGGTAAAAAATATGAACCCAACTAAAACTCCGGGTAAAATTACCAACACAACTAAAAAGTCCGGGTAAAATTACGAACCCAACTAAAACTCCGGGTAAAATTACGAACCCAACTAAAACTCCGGGTAAAAAATACGAACCCAACTAAAAAGTCCGGGTAAAATTACGAACCCAACTAAAACTCCGGGTAAAATTACGAACCCAACTAAAACTCCGGGTAAAATTACGAACCCAAGTAAAACTCCGGGTAAAATTACGAACCCAAGTAAAACTCCGGGTAAAATTACGAACCCAACTAAAACTCCGGGTAAAATTACGAACCCAACTAAAACTCCGGGTAAAACTACGAACCCAACTAAAAGTCCGGGTAAAAATATGAACCCAACTAAAAAGTCCGGGTAACTCAAGACTCCGGGTAAAATTACGAACCCAACTAAAACTCCGGGTAAAATTACGAACCCAACTAAAACTCCGGGTAAAATTACGAACCCAACTAAAAGTCCGGGTACAAAATACGAACCCAACTAAAAGGTACGGGTAAAATTACGAACCCAACTAAAACTCCGGGTAAAATTATGAACCCAACTAAAAGTCCGGGTAAAAAATTCGAACCCAACTAAAAAGTCCGGGTAAAATTACGAACCCAACTAAAACTCCGGGTAAAATTACGAACCCAACTAAAAAGTCCGGGTAAAATTACGAACCCAACTGAAAAGTCCGGGTAAAATTACGAACCCAACTAAAAAGTCCGGGTAAAATTACGAACCCAACTAAAACTCCGGGTAAAATTACGAACTCAACTAAAACTCCGGGTAAAATTACGAACCCAACTAAAACTCCGGGTAAAATTACGAACCCAACTAAAAGTCCGGGTAAAAAATACGAACCCAACTAATAAGTCCGGGTAAAATTACGAACCCAACTAAAACTCCGGGTAAAATTACGAACCCAACTAAAACTCCGGGTAAAATTACGAACCCAAGTAAAACTCCGGGTAAAATTACGAACCCAAGTAAAACTCCGGGTAAAATTACGAACCCAACTAAAACTCCGGGTAAAATTACGAACCCAACTAAAACTCCGGGTAAAATTACCAACACAACTAAAACTCCGGGTAAAAATACGAACCCAACTAAAACTCCGGGTAAAATTACGAACCCAACTAAAACTCCGGGTAAGATTACGAACCCAACTAAAAAGTCCGGGTAAAATTACGAACCCAACTAAAAAGTCCGGGTAAAATTACGAACCCAACTAAAAAGTCCGGGTAAAATTACGAACCCAACTAAAACTCCGGGTAAAATTACGAACCCAACTAAAACTCCGGGTAAAATTACGAACCCAAGTAAAACTCCGGGTAAAATTACGAACCCAACTAAAAGTCCGGGTAAAAAATACGAACCCAACTAAAAAGTCCGGGTAAAATTACGAACCCAACTAAAACTCCGGGTAAAATTACGAACCCAACTAAAACTCCGGGTAAAATTACGAACCCAAATAAAACTCCGGGTAAAATTACGAACCCAAGTAAAACTCCGGGTAAAATTACGAACCCAACTAAAACTCCGGGTAAAATTACGAACCCAACTAAAACTCCGGGTAAAATTACGAACCCAACTAAAAGTCCGGGTAAAAAATACGAACCCAACTAAAAAGTCCGGGTAAAATTACGAACCCAAGTACAACTCCGGGTAAAATTACGAACCCAACTAAAACTCCGGGTAAAATTACGAACCCAACTAAAACTCCGGGAAAAATTACGAACCCAACTAAAAGTCCGGGTAAAAATACGAACCCAACTATTAACTCAAGACTCCGGGTAAAATTACGAACCCAACTAAAACTCCGGGTAAAATTACGAACCCAACTAAAACTCCGGGTAAAATTACGAACCCAACTAAAAGTCCGGGTAAAAAATACGAACCCAACTAAAAAGTCCGGGTAAAATTACGAACCCAACTAAAAGTCCGGGTAAAAAATTTGAACCCAACTAAAAAGTCCGGGTAAAATTACGAACCCAACTAAAACTCCGGGTAAAAATACGAACCCAACTAAAACTCCGGGTAAAAAATACGAACCCAACTAAAACTCCAGGTAAAAATACGAACCCAACTAAAACTCCGAGTAAAAATACGAACCCAACTAAAACTCCGGGTAAAAAATACGAACCCAACTAAAACTCCGGCTAAAAAATACGAACCCAACTAAAACTCTGGGCAAAAATACTAACCCAACTAAAAAGTCCGGGTAAAAAATACGAACCCAACTAAAACTCCGGGTAAAAATACGAACCCAAATAAAACTCCGGGTAAAAATACGAACCCAACTAAAACTCCGGGTAAAAAATACGAACCCAACTAAAACTCCGGGTAAAAAATACGAACCCAACTAAAACTCCAGGTAAAAATACGAACCCAACTAAAACTCCGAGTAAAAATACGAACCCAACTAAAACTCCGGGTAAAAAATACGAACCCAACTAAAACTCCGGCTAAAAAATACGAACCCAACTAAAACTCCGGGCAAAAATACTAACCCAACTAAAAAGTCCGGGTAAAAAATACGAACCCAACTAAAACTCCGGGTAAAAATACGAACCCAACTAAAACTCCGGGTAAAAATACGAACCCAACTAAAACTCCGGGTAAAAAATACGAACCCAACTAAAACTCCGGGTAAAAAATACGAACCCAACTAAAAAGTCCGGTAAAAAATATGAACCCAATTAAAACTCCGGGTAAAATTACCAACACAACTAAAAAGTCCGGGTAAAATTACGAACCCAACTAAAACTCCGGGTAAAATTACGAACCCAACTAAAACTCCGGGTAAAAAATACGAACCCAACTAAAAAGTCCGGGTAAAATTACGAACCCAACTAAAACTCCGGGTAAAATTACGAACCCAAGTAAAACTCCGGGTAAAATTACGAACCCAACTAAAACTCCGGGTAAAATTACGAACCCAACTAAAAAGTCCGGGTAAAATTACGAACCCAAGTGAAACTCCGGGTAAAATTACGAACCCAACTAAAACTCCGGGTAAAATTACGAACCCAACTAAAAGTCCGGGTAAAAAATACGAACCCAACTAAAACTCCGGGCAAAAATACTAACCCAACTAAAAAGTCCGGGTAAAAAATACGAACCCAACTAAAACTCCGGGTAAAAATACGAACCCAACTAAAACTCCGGGTAAAAATACGAGCCCAACTAAAACTCCGGGTAAAAAATATGAACCCAACTAAAACTCCGGGTAAAATTACCAACACAACTAAAACTCCGGGTAAAAATACGAACCCAACTAAAACTCCGGGTAAAATTACGAACCCAACTAAAACTCCGGGTAAAATTACGAACCCAACTAAAAGTCCGGGTAAAAAATTCGAACCCAACTAAAAAGTCCGGGTAAAATTACGAACCCAACTAAAACTCCCGGGTAAGATTACGAACCCAACTAAAAAGTCCGGGTAAAATTACGAACCCAACTAAAAAGTCCGGGTAAAATTACGAACCCAACTAAAAAGTCCGGGTAAAATTACGAACCCAACTAAAACTCCGGGTAAAATTACGAACCCAACTAAAACTCCGGGTAAAATTACGAACCCAACTAAAACTCCGGGTAAAATTACGAACCCAACTAAAAGTCCGGGTAAAAAATACGAACCCAACTAAAAAGTCCGGGTAAAATTACGAACCCAACTAAAACTCCGGGTAAAATTACGAACCCAACTAAAACTCCGGGTAAAATTACGACCCAAGTAAAACTCCGGTTAAAATTACGAACCCAAGTAAAACTCCGGGTAAAATTACGAACCCAACTAAAACTCCGGGTAAAATTGCGAACCCAACTAAAACTCCGGGTAAAATTACGAACCCAACTAAAAGTCCGGGTAAAAAATACGAACCCAACTAAAAAGTCCGGGTAAAATTACGAACCCAAGTAAAACTCCGGGTAAAATTACGAACCCAACTAAAACTCCGGGTAAAATTACGAACCCAACTAAAACTCCGGGAAAAATTACGAACCCAACTAAAAGTCCGGGTAAAAATACGAACCCAACTATTAACTCATGACTCCGGGTAAAATTACGAACCCAACTAAAACTCCGGGTAAAATTACGAACCCAACTAAAACTCCGGGTAAAATTACGAACCCAACTAAAACTCCGGGTAAAATTACGAACCCAACTAAAAGTCCGGGTAAAAAATACGAACCCAACTAAAAAGTCCGGGTAAAATTACGAACCCAACTAAAACTCCGGGTAAAAATACGAACCCAACTAAAACTCCGGGTAAAAAATACGAACCCAACTAAAACTCCAGGTAAAAATACGAACCCAACTAAAACTCCGGCTAAAAAATACGAACCCAACTAAAACTCCGGGCAAAAAAACTAACCCAACTAAAAAGTCCGGGTAAAAAATACGAACCCAACTAAAACTCCGGGTAAAAATACGAACCCAACTAAAACTCCGGGTAAAAATACGAACCCAACTAAAACTCCGGGTAAAAAATACGAACCCAACTAAAACTCCGGGTAAAAACTACGAACCCAACTAAAAAGTCCGGTAAAAAATATGAACCCAACTAAAACTCCGGGTAAAATTACCAACACAACTAAAAAGTCCGGGTAAAATTACGAACCCAACTAAAACTCCGGGTAAAATTATGAACCCAACTAAAACTCCGGGTAAAAAATACGAACCCAACTAAAAAGTCCGGGTAAAATTACGAACCCAACTAAAACTCCGGGTAAAATTACGAACCCAAGTAAAACTCCGGGTAAAATTACGAACCCAACTAAAACTCCGGGTAAAATTACGAACCCAACTAAAAAGTCCGGGTAAAATTACGAACCCAAGTGAAACTCCGGGTAAAATTACGAACCCAACTAAAACTCCGGGTAAAATTACGAACCCAACTAAAAGTCCGGGTAAAAAATACGAACCCAACTAAAACTCCGGGCAAAAATACTAACCCAACTAAAAAGTCCGGGTAAAAAATACGAACCCAACTAAAACTCCGGGTAAAAATACGAACCCAACTAAAACTCCGGGTAAAAATACGAGCCCAACTAAAACTCCGGGTAAAAAATATGAACCCAACTAAAACTCCGGGTAAAATTACCAACACAACTAAAACTCCGGGTAAAAATACGAACCCAACTAAAGCTCCGGGTAAAATTACGAACCCTACTAAAACTCCGGGTAAAATTACGAACCCAACTAAAAGTCCGGGTAAAAAATTCGAACCCAACTAAAAAGTCCGGGTAAAATTACGAACCCAACTAAAAAGTCCGGGTAAAATTACGAACCCAACTAAAAAGTCCGGGTAAAATTACGAACCCAACTAAAACTCCGGGTAAAATTACGAACCCAACTAAAACTCCGGGTAAAATTACGAACCCAACTAAAACTCCGGGTAAAATTACGAACCCAACTAAAAGTCCGGGTAAAAAATACGAACCCAACTAAAAAGTCCGGGTAAAATTACGAACCCAACTAAAACTCCAGGTAAAATTACGAACCCAACTAAAACTCCGGGTAAAATTACGAACCCAAGTAAAACTCCGGGTAAAATTACGAACCCAAGTAAAACTCCGGGTAAAATTACGAACCCAACTAAAACTCCGGGTAAAATTACGAACCCAACTAAAACTCCGGGTAAAATTACGAACCCAACTAAAAGTCCGGGTAAAAAATACGAACCCAACTAAAAAGTCCGGGTAAAATTACGAACCCAACTAAAACTCCGGGTAAAATTACGAACCCAACTAAAACTCCGGGTAAAATTACGAACCCAACTAAAACTCCGGGAAAAATTACGAACCCAACTAAAAGTCCGGGTAAAAATACGAACCCAACTATTAACTCAAAACTCCGGGTAAAATTACGAACCCAACTAAAACTCCGGGTAAAATTACGAACCCAACTAAAACTCCGGGTAAAATTACGAACCCAACTAAAAGTCCGGGTAAAAAATACGAACCCAACTAAAAAGTCCGGGTAAAATTACGAACCCAACTAAAAGTCCGGGTAAAAAATTTGAACCCAACTAAAAAGTCCGGGTAAAATTACGAACCCAACTAAAACTCCGGGTAAAAATACGAACCCAACTAAAACTCCGGGTAAAAAATACGAACCCAACTAAAACTCCAGGTAAAAATACGAACCCAACTAAAACTCCGAGTAAAAATACGAACCCAACTAAAACTCCGGCTAAAAAATACGAACCCAACTAAAACTCCGGGCAAAAATACTAACCCAACTAAAAAGTCCGGGTAAAAAATACGAACCCAACTAAAACTCCGGGTAAAAATACGAACCCAACTAAAACTCCGGGTAAAAATACGAACCCAACTAAAACTCCGGGTAAAAAATACGAACCCAACTAAAACTTCGGCTAAAAAATACGAACCCAACTAAAAAGTCCGGTAAAAAATATGAACCCAACTAAAACTCCGGGTAAAATTACCAACACAACTAAAAAGTCCGGGTAAAATTACGAACCCAACTAAAACTCCGGGTAAAATTACGAACCCAACTAAAACTCCGGGTAAAAAATACGAACCCAACTAAAAAGTCCGGGTAAAATTACGAACTCAACTAAAACTCCGGGTAAAATTACGAACCCAACTAAAACTCCGGGTAAAATTACGAACCCAAGTAAAACTCCGGGTAAAATTACGAACCCAAGTAAAACTCCGGGTAAAATTACGAACCCAACTAAAACTCCGGGTAAAATTACGAACCCAACTAAAACTCCGGGTAAAACTACGAACCCAACTAAAAGTCCGGGTAAAAATATGAACCCAACTAAAAAGTCCGGGTAACTCAAGACTCCGGGTAAAATTACGAACCCAACTAAAACTCCGGGTAAAATTACGAACCCAACTAAAACTCCGGGTAAAATTACGAACCCAACTAAAAGTCCGGGTACAAAATACGAACCCAACTAAAAGGTCCGGGTAAAATTACGAACCCAACTAAAACTCCGGGTAAAATTATGAACCCAACTAAAAGTCCGGGTAAAAAATTCGAACCCAACTAAAAAGTCCGGGTAAAATTACGAACCCAACTAAAACTCCGGGTAAAATTACGAACCCAACTAAAAAGTCCGGGTAAAATTACGAACCCAACTAAAAAGTCCGGGTAAAATTACGAACCCAACTAAAAAGTCCGGGTAAAATTACGAACCCAACTAAAACTCCGGGTAAAATTACGAACTCAACTAAAACTCCGGGTAAAATTACGAACCCAAGTAAAACTCCGGGTAAAATTACGAATCCAAGTAAAACTCCGGGTAAAATTACGAACCCAACTAAAACTCCGGGTAAAATTACGAACCCAACTAAAACTCCGGGTAAAATTACGAACCCAACTAAAAGTCCGGGTAAAAAATACGAACCCAACTAAAAAGTCCGGGTAAAATTACGAACCCAACTAAAACTCCGGGTAAAATTACGAACCCAACTAAAACTCCGGGTAAAATTACGAACCCAACTAAAACTCCGGGAAAAATTACGAACCCAACTAAAAGTCCGGGTAAAAATACGAACCCAACTATTAACTCAAAACTCCGGGTAAAATTACGAACCCAACTAAAACTCCGGGTAAAATTACGAACCCAACTAAAACTCCGGGTAAAATTACGAACCCAACTAAAAGTCCGGGTAAAAAATACGAACCCAACTAAAAAGTCCGGGTAAAATTACGAACCCAACTAAAAGTCCGGGTAAAAAATTTGAACCCAACTAAAAAGTCCGGGTAAAATTACGAACCCAACTAAAACTCCGGGTAAAAATACGAACCCAACTAAAACTCCGGGTAAAAAATACGAACCCAACTAAAACTCCAGGTAAAAATACGAACCCAACTAAAACTCCGAGTAAAAATACGAACCCAACTAAAACTCCGGCTAAAAAATACGAACCCAACTAAAACTCCGGGCAAAAATACTAACCCAACTAAAAAGTCCGGGTAAAAAATACGAACCCAACTAAAACTCCGGGTAAAAATACGAACCCAACTAAAACTCCGGGTAAAAATACGAACCCAACTAAAACTCCGGGTAAAAAATACAAACCCAACTAAAACTTCGGCTAAAAAATACGAACCCAACTAAAAAGTCCGGTAAAAAATATGAACCCAACTAAAACTCCGGGTAAAATTACCAACACAACTAAAAAGTCCGGGTAAAATTACGAACCCAACTAAAACTCCGGGTAAAATTACGAAACCAACTAAAACTCCGGGTAAAAAATACGAACCCAACTAAAAAGTCCGGGTAAAATTACGAACTCAACTAAAACTCCGGGTAAAATTACGAACCCAACTAAAACTCCGGGTAAAATTACGAACCCAAGTAAAACTCCGGGTAAAATTACGAACCCAAGTAAAACTCCGGGTAAAATTACGAACCCAACTAAAACTCCGGGTAAAATTACGAACCCAACTAAAACTCCGGGTAAAACTACGAACCCAACTAAAAGTCCGGGTAAAAATATGAACCCAACTAAAAAGTCCGGGTAACTCAAGACTCCGGGTAAAATTACGAACCCAACTAAAACTCCGGGTAAAATTACGAACCCAACTAAAACTCCGGGTAAAATTACGAACCCAACTAAAAGTCCGGGTACAAAATACGAACCCAACTAAAAGGTCCGGGTAAAATTACGAACCCAACTAAAACTCCGGGTAAAATTATGAACCCAACTAAAAGTCCGGGTAAAAAATTCGAACCCAACTAAAAAGTCCGGGTAAAATTACGAACCCAACTAAAACTCCGGGTAAAATTACGAACCCAACTAAAAAGTCCGGGTAAAATTACGAACCCAACTAAAAAGTCCGGGTAAAATTACGAACCCAACTAAAAAGTCCGGGTAAAATTACGAACCCAACTAAAACTCCGGGTAAAATTACGAACTCAACTAAAACTCCGGGTAAAATTACGAACCCAACTAAAACTCCAGGTAAAATTACGAACCCAACTAAAAGTCCGGGTAAAAAATACGAACCCAACTAATAAGTCCGGATAAAATTACGAACCCAACTAAAACTCCGGGTAAAATTACGAACCCAACTAAAACTCCGGGTAAAATTACGAACCCAAGTAAAACTCCGGGTAAAATTACGAACCCAAGTAAAACTCCGGGTAAAATTACGAACCCAACTAAAACTCCGGGTAAAATTACGAACCCAACTAAAACTCCGGGTAAAATTACCAACACAACTAAAACTCCGGGTAAAAATACGAACCCAACTAAAACTCCGGGTAAAATTACGAACCCAACTAAAACTCCGGGTAAGATTACGAACCCAACTAAAAAGTCCGGGTAAAATTACGAACCCAACTAAAAAGTCCGGGTAAAATTACGAACCCAACTAAAAAGTCCGGGTAAAATTACGAACCCAACTAAAACTCCGGGTAAAATTACGAACCCAACTAAAAGTCCGGGTAAAAAATACGAACCCAACTAAAAAGTCCGGGTAAAATTACGAACCCAACTAAAACTCCGGGTAAAAATACGAACCCAACTAAAACTCCGGGTAAAAAATACGAACCCAACTAAAACTCCAGGTAAAAATACGAACCCAACTAAAACTCCGGCTAAAAAATACGAACCCAACTAAAACTCCGGGCAAAAAAACTAACCCAACTAAAAAGTCCGGGTAAAAAATACGAACCCAACTAAAACTCCGGGTAAAAATACGAACCCAACTAAAACTCCGGGTAAAAATACGAACCCAACTAAAACTCCGGGTAAAAAATACGAACCCAACTAATACTCCGGGTAAAAACTACGAACCCAACTAAAAAGTCCGGTAAAAAATATGAACCCAACTAAAACTCCGGGTAAAATTACCAACACAACTAAAAAGTCCGGGTAAAATTACGAACCCAACTAAAACTCCGGGTAAAATTACGAACCCAACTAAAACTCCGGGTAAAATTACGAACCCAACTAAAAAGTCCGGGTAAAATTACGAACCCAAGTGAAACTCCGGGTAAAATTACGAACCCAACTAAAACTCCGGGTAAAATTACGAACCCAACTAAAAGTCCGGGTAAAAAATACGAACCCAACTAAAACTCCGGGCAAAAATACTAACCCAACTAAAAAGTCCGGGTAAAAAATACGAACCCAACTAAAACTCCGGGTAAAAATACGAACCCAACTAAAACTCCGGGTAAAAATACGAGCCCAACTAAAACTCCGGGTAAAAAATATGAACCCAACTAAAACTCCGGGTAAAATTACCAACACAACTAAAACTCCGGGTAAAAATACGAACCCAACTAAAACTCCGGGTAAAATTACGAACCCTACTAAAACTCCGGGTAAAATTACGAACCCAACTAAAAGTCCGGGTAAAAAATTCGAACCCAACTAAAAAGTCCGGGTAAAATTACGAACCCAACTAAAAGTCCGGGTAAGATTACGAACCCAACTAAAAAGTCCGGGTAAAATTACGAACCCAACTAAAAAGTCCGGGTAAAATTACGAACCCAACTAAAAAGTCCGGGTAAAATTACGAACACAACTAAAACTCCGGGTAAAATTACGAACCCAACTAAAACTCCGGGTAAAATTACGAACCCAACTAAAACTCCGGGTAAAATTACGAACCCAACTAAAAGTCCGGGTAAAAAATACGAACCCAACTAAAAAGACCGGGTAAAATTACGAACCCAACTAAAACTCCAGGTAAAATTACGAACCCAACTAAAACTCCGGGTAAAATTACGAACCCAAGTAAAACTCCGGGTAAAATTACGAATCCAAGTAAAACTCCGGGTAAAATTACGAACCCAACTAAAACTCCGGGTAAAATTACGAACCCAACTAAAACTCCGGGTAAAATTACGAACCCAACTAAAAGTCCGGGTAAAAAATACGAACCCAACTAAAAAGTCCGGGTAAAATTACGAACCCAAGTAAAACTCCGGGTAAAATTACGAACCCAACTAAAACTCCGGGTAAAATTACGAACCCAACTAAAACTCCGGGAAAAATTACGAACCCAACTAAAAGTCCGGGTAAAAATACGAACCCAACTATTAACTCAAAACTCCGGGTAAAATTACGAACCCAACTAAAACTCCGGGTAAAATTACGAACCCAACTAAAACTCCGGGTAAAATTACGAACCCAACTAAAAGTCCGGGTAAAAAATACGAACCCAACTAAAAAGTCCGGGTAAAATTACGAACCCAACTAAAAGTCCGGGTAAAAAATTTGAACCCAACTAAAAAGTCCGGGTAAAATTACGAACCCAACTAAAACTCCGGGTAAAAATACGAACCCAACTAAAACTCCGGGTAAAAAATACGAACCCAACTAAAACTCCAGGTAAAAATACGAACCCAACTAAAACTCCGAGTAAAAATACGAACCCAACTAA
This sequence comes from Melinopterus prodromus, assembly GCA_964023965.1. Classification (NCBI taxonomy): domain Eukaryota; kingdom Metazoa; phylum Arthropoda; class Insecta; order Coleoptera; family Scarabaeidae; genus Melinopterus; species Melinopterus prodromus. Next base: position 29,287 of record CAXIES010000438.1, read on the forward strand.
AACTCCGGCTAAAAAATACGAACCCAACTAAAACTCCGGGCAAAAATACTAACCCAACTAAAAAGTCCGGGTAAAAAATACGAACCCAACTAAAACTCCGGGTAAAAATACGAACCCAACTAAAACTCCGGGTAAAAATACGAACCCAACTAAAACTCCGGGTAAAAAATACGAACCCAACTAAAACTTCGGCTAAAAAATACGAACCCAACTAAAAAGTCCGGTAAAAATATGAACCCAACTAAAACTCCGGGTAAAATTACCAACACAACTAAAAAGTCCGGGTAAAATTACGAACCCAACTAAAACTCCGGGTAAAATTACGAACCCAACTAAAACTCCGGGTAAAAAATACGAACCCAACTAAAAAGTCCGGGTAAAATTACGAACCCAACTAAAACTCCGGGTAAAATTACGAACCCAACTAAAACTCCGGGTAAAATTACGAACCCAAGTAAAACTCCGGGTAAAATTACGAACCCAAGTAAAACTCCGGGTAAAATTACGAACCCAACTAAAACTCCGGGTAAAATTACGAACCCAACTAAAACTCCGGGTAAAACTACGAACCCAACTAAAAGTCCGGGTAAAAATATGAACCCAACTAAAAAGTCCGGGTAACTCAAGACTCCGGGTAAAATTACGAACCCAACTAAAACTCCGGGTAAAATTACGAACCCAACTAAAACTCCGGGTAAAATTACGAACCCAACTAAAAGTCCGGGTACAAAATACGAACCCAACTAAAAGGTCCGGGTAAAATTACGAACCCAACTAAAACTCCGGGTAAAATTATGAACCCAACTAAAAGTCCGGGTAAAAAATTCGAACCCAACTAAAAAGTCCGGGTAAAATTACGAACCCAACTAAAACTCCGGGTAAAATTACGAACCCAACTAAAAAGTCCGGGTAAAATTACGAACCCAACTAAAAAGTCCGGGTAAAATTACGAACCCAACTAAAAAGTCCGGGTAAAATTACGAACCCAACTAAAACTCCGGGTAAAATTACGAACTCAACTAAAACTCCGGGTAAAATTACGAACCCAACTAAAACTCCGGGTAAAATTACGAACCCAACTAAAAGCCCGGTAAAAAATACGAACCCAACTAAAAAGTCCAGGTAAAATTACGAACCCAACTAAAACTCCGGGTAAAATTACGAACCCAACTAAAACTCCGGGTAAAATTACGAACCCAAGTAAAACTCCGGGTAAAATTACGAACCCAAGTAAAACTCCGGGTAAAATTACGAACCCAACTAAAACTCCGGGTAAAATTACGAACCCAACTAAAACTCCGGGTAAAATTACGAACCCAACTAAAAGTCCGGGTAAAAAATACGAACCCAACTAAAAAGTCCGGGTAAAATTACGAACCCAAGTAAAACTCCGGGTAAAATTACGAACCCAACTAAAACTCCGGGTAAAATTACGAACCCAACTAAAACTCCGGGAAAAATTACGAACCCAACTAAAAGTCCGGGTAAAAATACGAACCCAACTATTAACTCAAGACTCCGGGTAAAATTACGAACCCAACTAAAACTTCGGGTAAAATTACTAACCCAACTAAAACTCCGGGTAAAATTACGAACCCAACTAAAAGTCCGGGTAAAAAATACGAACCCAACTAAAAAGTCCGGGTAAAATTACGAACCCAACTAAAAGTCCGGGTAAAAAATTTGAACCCAACTAAAAAGTCCGGGTAAAATTACGAACCCAACTAAAACTCCGGGTAAAATTACGAACCCAACTAAAACTCCGGGTAAAACTACGAACCCAACTAAAAGTCCGGGTAAAAATATGAACCCAACTAAAAAGTCCGGGTAACTCAAGACTCCGGGTAAAATTACGAACCCAACTAAAACTCCGGGTAAAATTACGAACCCAACTAAAACTCCGGGTAAAATTACGAACCCAACTAAAAGTCCGGGTACAAAATACGAACCCAACTAAAAGGTCCGGGTAAAATTACGAACCCAACTAAAACTCCGGGTAAAATTATGAACCCAACTAAAAGTCCGGGTAAAAAATTCGAACCCAACTAAAAAGTCCGGGTAAAATTACGAACCCAACTAAAACTCCGGGTAAAATTTCGAACCCAACTAAAAAGTCCGGGTAAAATTACGAACCCAACTAAAAAGTCCGGGTAAAATTACGAACCCAACTAAAAAGTCCGGGTAAAATTACGAACCCAACTAAAACTCCGGGTAAAATTACGAACTCAACTAAAACTCCGGGTAAAATTACGAACCCAACTAAAACTCCGGGTAAAATTACGAACCCAACTAAAAGTCCGGGTAAAAAATACGAACCCAACTAATAAGTCCGGGTAAAATTACGAACCCAACTAAAACTCCGGGTAAAATTACGAACCCAACTAAAACTCCGGGTAAAATTACGAACCCAAGTAAAACTCCGGGTAAAATTACGAACCCAAGTAAAACTCCGGGTAAAATTACGAACCCAACTAAAACTCCGGGTAAAATTACGAACCCAACTAAAACTCCGGGTAAAATTACCAACACAACTAAAACTCCGGGTAAAAATACGAACCCAACTAAAACTCCGGGTCAAATTACGAACCCAACTAAAACTCCGGGTAAGATTACGAACCCAACTAAAAAGTCCGGGTAAAATTACGAACCCAACTAAAAAGTCCGGGTAAAATTACGAACCCAACTAAAAAGTCCGGGTAAAATTACGAACCCAACTAAAACTCCGGGTAAAATTACGAACCCAACTAAAACTCCGGGTAAAATTACGAACCCAACTAAAACTCCGGGTAAAATTACGAACCCAACTAAAAGTCCGGGTAAAAAATACGAACCCAACTAAAAAGTCCGGGTAAAATTACGAACCCAACTAAAACTCCGGGTAAAAATACGAACCCAACTAAAACTCCGGGTAAAAAATACGAACCCAACTAAAACTCCAGGTAAAAATACGAACCCAACTAAAACTCCGGCTAAAAAATACGAACCCAACTAAAACTCCGGGCAAAAAAACTAACCCAACTAAAAAGTCCGGGTAAAAAATACGAACCCAACTAAAACTCCGGGTAAAAACACGAACCCAACTAAAACTCCGGGTAAAAATACGAACCCAACTAAAACTCCGGGTAAAAAATACGAACCCAACTAAAACTCCGGGTAAAAACTACGAACCCAACTAAAAAGTCCGGTAAAAAATATGAACCCAACTAAAACTCCGGGTAAAATTACCAACACAACTAAAAAGTCCGGGTAAAATTACGAACCCAACTAAAACTCCGGGTAAAATTACGAACCCAACTAAAACTCCGGGTAAAAAATACGAACCCAACTAAAAAGTCCGGGTAAAATTACGAACCCAACTAAAACTCCGGGTAAAATTACGAACCCAAGTAAAACTCCGGGTAAAATTACGAACCCAACTAAAACTCCGGGTAAAATTACGAACCCAACTAAAAGTCCGGGTAAAAAATACGAACCCAACTAAAAAGTCCGGGTAAAATTACGAACCCAACTAAAACTCCGGGTAAAATTACGAACCCAACTAAAACTCCGGGTAAAATTACGAACCCAAGTAAAACTCCGGGTAAAATTACGAACCCAAGTAAAACTCCGGGTAAAATTACGAACCCAACTAAAACTCCGGGTAAAATTACGAACCCAACTAAAACTCCGGGTAAAATTACGAACCCAACTAAAAGTCCGGGTAAAAATACGAACCCAACTATTAACTCAAGACTCCGGGTAAAATTACGAACCCAACTAACACTCCGGGTAAAATTACGAACCCAACTAAAACTCCGGGTAAAATTACGAACCCAACTAAAAGTCCGGGTAAAAAATACGAACCCAACTAAAAAGTCCGGGTAAAAGTACGAACCCAACTAAAAGTCCGGGTAAAAAATTCGAACCCAACTAAAAAGTCCGGGTAAAATTACGAACCCAACTAAAACTCCGGGTAAAAATACGAACCCAACTAAAACTCCGGGTAAAAAATACGAACCCAACTAAAACTCCGGGTAAAAATACGAACCCAACTAAAACTCCGAGTAAAAATACGAACCCAACTAAAACTCCGGGTAAAAAATACGAACCCAACTAAAACTCAGGCTAAAAAATACGAACCCAACTAAAACTCCGGGCAAAAATACTAACCCAACTAAAAAGTCCGGGTAAAAAATACGAACCCAACTAAAACTCCGGGTAAAAATACGAACCCAACTAAAACTCCGGGTAAAAATACGAACCCAACTAAAACTCCGGGTAAAAAATACGAACACAACTAAAACTCCGGGTAAAAAGTACGAACACAACTAAAAAGTCCGGTAAAAAATATGAACCCAACTAAAACTCCGGGTAAAATTACCAACACAACTAAAAAGTCCGGGTAAAATTACGAACCCAACTAAAACTCCGGGTAAAATTACGAACCCAACTAAAACTCCGGGTAAAAAATACGGCACCCAACTAAAAAGTCCGGGTAAAATTACGAACCCAACTAAAAAGTCCGGGTAAAATTACGAACCCAACTAAAACTCCGGGTAAAATTACGAACTCAACTAAAACTCCGGGTAAAATTACGAACCCAACTAAAACTCCGGGTAAAATTACGAACCCAACTAGAAGTCCGGGTAAAAAATACGAACCCAACTAAAAAGTCCGGGTAAAATTACGAACCCAACTAAAACTGCGGGTAAAATTACGAACCCAACTAAAACTCCTGGTAAAATTACGAACCCAAGTAAAACTCCGGGTAAAATTACGAACCCAAGTAAAACTCCGGGTAAAATTGCGAACCCAACTAAAACTCCGGGTATAATTACGAACCCAACTAAAACTCCGGGTAAAATTACGAACCCAACTAAAAGTCCGGGTAAAAATACGAACCCAACTAAAAAGTCCGGGTAACTCAAGACTCCGGGTAAAATTACGAACCCAACTAAAACTCCGGGTAAAATTACGAACCCAACTAAAACTCCGGGTAAAATTTCGAACCCAACTAAAAGTCCGGGTACAAAATACGAACCCAACTAAAAGGTCCGGGTAAAATTACGAACCCAACTAAAACTCCGGGTAAAATTATGAACCCAACTAAAAGTCCGGGTAAAAAATTCGAACCCAACTAAAAAGTCCGGGTAAAATTACGAACCCAACTAAAACTCCGGGTAAAATTACGAACCCAACTAAAAAGTCCGGGTAAAATTACGAACCCAACTAAAAAGTCCGGGTAAAATTACGAACCCAACTAAAAAGTCCGGGTAAAATTACGAACCCAACTAAAACTCCGGGTAAAATTACGAACTCAACTAAAACTCCGGGTAAAATTACGAACCCAACTAAAACTCCGGGTAAAATTACGAACCCAACTAAAAGTCCGGGTAAAAAATACGAACCCAACTAACAAGTCCGGGTAAAATTACGAACCCAACTAAAACTCCGTGTAAAATTACGAACCCAACTAAAACTCCGGGTAAAATTACGAACCCAAGTAAAACTCCGGGTAAAATTACGAACCCAAGTAAAACTCCCGGTAAAATTACGAACCCAACTAAAACTCCGGGTAACATTACGAACCCAACTAAAACTCCGGGTAAAAATACGAACCCAACTAAAACTCCGGGTAAAAAATACGAACCCAACTAAAACTCCAGGTAAAAATACGAACCCAACTAAAACTCCGGCTAAAAAATACGAACCCAACTAAAACTCCGGGCAAAAAAACTAACCCAACTAAAAAGTCCGGGTAAAAAATACGAACCCAACTAAAACTCCGGGTAAAAATACGAACCCAACTAAAACTCCGGGTAAAAATACGAACCCAACTAAAACTCCGGGTAAAAAATACGAACCCAACTAAAACTCCGGGTAAAAACTACGAACCCAACTAAAAAGTCCGGTAAAAAATATGAACCCAACTAAAACTCCGGGTAAAATTACCAACACAACTAAAAAGTCCGGGTAAAATTACGAACCCAACTAAAACTCCGGGTAAAATTACGAACCCAACTAAAACTCCGGGTAAAAAATACGAACCCAACTAAAAAGTCCGGGTAAAATTACGAACCCAACTAAAACTCCGGGTAAAATTACGAACCCAAGTAAAACTCCGGGTAAAATTACGAACCCAACTAAAACTCCGGGTAAAATTACGAACCCAACTAAAAGTCCGGGTAAAAAATACGAACCCAACTAAAAAGTCCGGGTAAAATTACGAACCCAACTAAAACTCCGGGTAAAATTACGAACCCAACTAAAACTCCGGGTAAAATTACGAACCCAAGTAAAACTCCGGGTAAAATTACGAACCCAAGTAAAACTCCGGGTAAAATTACGAACCCAACTAAAACTCCGGGTAAAATTACGAACCCAACTAAAACTCCGGGTAAAATTACGAACCCAACTAAAAGTCCGGGTAAAAATACGAACCCAACTATTAACTCAAGACTCCGGGTAAAATTACGAACCCAACTAACACTCCGGGTAAAATTACGAACCCAACTAAAACTCCGGGTAAAATTACGAACCCAACTAAAAGTCCGGGTAAAAAATACGAACCCAACTAAAAAGTCCGGGTAAAAGTACGAACCCAACTAAAAGTCCGGGTAAAAAATTCGAACCCAACTAAAAAGTCCGGGTAAAATTACGAACCCAACTAAAACTCCGGGTAAAAATACGAACCCAACTAAAACTCCGGGTAAAAAATACGAACCCAACTAAAACTCCGGGTAAAAATACGAACCCAACTAAAACTCCGGGTAAAAATACGAACCCAACTAAAACTCCGGGTAAAAAATACGAACCCAACTAAAACTCAGGCTAAAAAATACGAACCCAACTAAAACTCCGGGCAAAAATACTAACCCAACTAAAAAGTCCGGGTAAAAAATACGAACCCAACTAAAACTCCGGGTAAAAATACGAACCCAACTAAAACTCCGGGTAAGAATACGAACCCAACTAAAACTCCGGGTAAAAAATACGAACACAACTAAAACTCCGGGTAAAAAGTACGAACACAACTAGAAAGTCCGGTAAAAAATATGAACCCAACTAAAACTCCGGGTAAAATTACCAACACAACTAAAAAGTCCGGGTAAAATTACGAACCCAACTAAAACTCCGGGTAAAATTACGAACCCAACTAAAACTCCGGGTAAAAAATACGGCACCCAACTAAAAAGTCCGGGTAAAATTACGAACCCAACTAAAAAGTCCGGGTAAAATTACGAACCCAACTAAAACTCCGGGTAAAATTACGAACTCAACTAAAACTCCGGGTAAAATTACGAACCCAACTAAAACTCCGGGTAAAATTACGAACCCAACTAGAAGTCCGGGTAAAAAATACGAACCCAACTAAAAAGTCCGGGTAAAATTACGAACCCAACTAAAACTGCGGGTAAAATTACGAACCCAACTAAAACTCCTGGTAAAATTACGAACCCAAGTAAAACTCCGGGTAAAATTACGAACCCAAGTAAAACTCCGGGTAAAATTGCGAACCCAACTAAAACTCCGGGTATAATTACGAACCCAACTAAAACTCCGGGTAAAATTACGAACCCAACTAAAAGTCCGGGTAAAAATACGAACCCAACTAAAAAGTCCGGGTAACTCAAGACTCCGGGTAAAATTACGAACCCAACTAAAACTCCGGGTAAAATTACGAACCCAACTAAAACTCCGGGTAAAATTTCGAACCCAACTAAAAGTCCGGGTACAAAATACGAACCCAACTAAAAGGTCCGGGTAAAATTACGAACCCAACTAAAACTCCGGGTAAAATTATGAACCCAACTAAAAGTCCGGGTAAAAAATTCGAACCCAACTAAAAAGTCCGGGTAAAATTACGAACCCAACTAAAACTCCGGGTAAAATTACGAACCCAACTAAAAAGTCCGGGTAAAATTACGAACCCAACTAAAAAGTCCGGGTAAAATTACGAACCCAACTAAAAAGTCCGGGTAAAATTACGAACCCAACTAAAACTCCGGGTAAAATTACGAACTCAACTAAAACTCCGGGTAAAATTACGAACCCAACTAAAACTCCGGGTAAAATTACGAACCCAACTAAAAGTCCGGGTAAAAAATACGAACCCAACTAACAAGTCCGGGTAAAATTACGAACCCAACTAAAACTCCGGGTAAAATTACGAACCCAACTAAAACTCCGGGTAAAATTACGAACCCAAGTAAAACTCCGGGTAAAATTACGAACCCAAGTAAAACTCCGGGTAAAATTACGAACCCAACTAAAACTCCGGGTAACATTACGAACCCAACTAAAACTCCGGGTAAAATTACGAACCCAACTAAAAGTCCGGGTAAAAAATACGAACCCAACTAAAAAGTCCGGGTAAAATTACGAACCCAAGTAAAACTCCGGGTAAAATTACGAACCCAACTAAAACTCCGGGTAAAATTACGAACCCAACTAAAAAGTCCGGGTAAAATTACGAACCCAAATAAAAAGTCCGGGTAAAATTACTAACCCAACTAAAACTCCGGGTAAAATTACGAACTCAACTAAAACTACGGGTAAAATTACGAACCCAACTAAAACTCCGGGTAAAATTACGAACCCAACTAAAACTCCGGGTAAAATTGCGAACCCAACTAAAACTCCGGGTAAAATTACGAACCCAACTAAAAAGTGCGGGTAAAATTACGAACCCAACTAAAACTCCGGGTAAAAAATACGAACCAAACAAAAAAGTCCGGGTAACATTTAGAACCCAACTAAAACTCCGGGTAAAAAAATACAAACCCAACTAAAACTCCGGGCAAAAATACTAACCCAACTAAAAAGTCCGGGTAGAAAATACGAACCCAACTAATACTCCGGGTAAAAATACGAACCCAACTAAAGCTCCGGGTAAAAATACGAACCCAACTAAAACTGCGGGTAAAAAATACGAACCCAACTAAAACTCCGGGTAAAAATACGAACCCAACTAAAACTCCGGGTAAAAATACGAACCCAACTAAAACTCCTGGTAAAAAATACGAACCCAACTAAAACTCCGGGTAAAAAATACGAACCCAACTAAAACTCCGGGCAAAAATACTAACCCAACTAAAAAGACCGGGTAAAATATACGAACCCAACTAAAACTCCGGGTAAAAATACGAACCCAACTAAAACTCCGGGTAAAAATACGAACCCAACTAAAACTCCGGGTAAAAAATACGAACCCAACTAAAACTCCGGGTAAAAAATACGAACCCAACTAAAAAGTCCGGTAAAAAATATGAACCCAACTAAAACTCCGGGTAAAATTACCAACACAACTAAAAAGTCCGGGTAAAATTACGAACCCAACTAAAACTCCGGGTAAAATTACGAACCCAACTAAAACTCCGGGTAAAAAATACGAACCCAACTAAAAAGTCCGGGTAAAATTACGAACCCAACTAAAAAGTCCGGGTAAAATTACGAACCCAACTAAAACTCCGGGTAAAATTACGAACTCAACTAAAACTCCGGGCAAAATTACGAACCCAACTAAAACTCCGGGTAAAATTACGAACCCAACTAAAAGTCCGGGTAAAAAATGCGAACCCAACTAAAAAGTCCGGGTAAAATTACGAACCCAACTAAAACTCCGGGTAAAATTACGAACCCAACTAAAACTCCTGGTAAAATTACGAACCCAAGTAAAACTCCGGGTAAAATTACGAACCCAACTAAAACTCCGGGTAAAATTACGAACCCAACTAAAACTCCGGGTAAAATTACGAACCCAACTAAAACGCCGGGTAAAATTACGAACCCAACTAAAAGTCCGGGTACAAAATACGAACCCAACTAAAAGGTCCGGGTAAAATTACGAACCCAACTAAAACTCCGGGTAAAATTATGAACCCAACTAAAAGTCCGGGTAAAAAATTCGAACCCAACTAAAAAGTCCGGGTAAAATTACGAACCCAACTGAAACTCCGGGTAAAATTACGAACCCAACTAAAAAGTCCGGGTAAAATTACGAACCCAACTAAAAAGTCTGGGTAAAATTACGAACCCAACTAAAAAGTCCGGGTAAAATTACGAACCCAACTAAAACTCCGGGTAAAATTACGAACTCAACTAAAACTCCGGGTAAAATTACGAACCCAACTAAAACTCCGGGTAAAATTACGAACCCAACTAAAAGTCCGGGTAAAAAATACGAACCCAACTAAAAAGTCCGGGTAAAATTACGAACCCAACTAAAACTCCGGGTAAAATTACGAACCCAACTAAAACTCCGGGTAAAATTACGAACCCAAGTAAAACTCCGGGTAAAATTACGAACCCAAGTAAAACTCCGGGTAAAATTACGAACCCAACTAAAACTCCGGGTAAAATTACGAACCCAACTAAAACTCCGGGTAAAATTACGAACCCAACTAAAAGTCCGGGTAAAAAATGCGAACCCAACTAAAAATTCCGGGTAAAATTACGAACCCAAGTAAAACTCCGGGTAAAATTACGAACCCAACTAAAACTCCGGGTAAAATTACGAACCCAACTAAAAAGTCCGGGTAAAATTACGAACCCAAATAAAAAGTCCGGGTAAAATTTCTAACCCAACTAAAACTCCGGGTAAAATTACGAACTCAACTAAAACTCCGGGATAAATTACGAACCCAACTAAAACTCCGTGTAAAAAATACGAACCAAACAAAAAAGTCCGGGTAACATTTAGAACCCAACTAAAACTCCGGGTAAAAAAATACGAACCCAACTAAAACTCCGCGCAAAAATACTAACCCAACTAAAAGTCCGGGTAAAAAATTCGAACCCAACTAAAAAGTCCGGGTAAAATTACGAACCCAACTGAAACTCCGGGTAAAATTACGAACCCAACTAAAAAGTCCGGGTAAAATTACGAACCCAACTAAAAAGTCTGGGTAAAATTACGAACCCAACTAAAAAGTCCGGGTAAAATTACGAACCCAACTAAAACTCCGGGTAAAATTACGAACTCAACTAAAACTCCGGGTAAAATTACGAACCCAACTAAAACTCCGGGTAAAATTACGAACCCAACTAAAAGTCCGGGTAAAAAATACGAACCCAACTAAAAAGTCCGGGTAAAATTACGAACCCAACTAAAACTCCGGGTAAAATTACGAACCCAACTAAAACTCCGGGTAAAATTACGAACCCAAGTAAAACTCCGGGTAAAATTACGAACCCAAGTAAAACTCCGGGTAAAATTACGAACCCAACTAAAACTCCGGGTAAAATTACGAACCCAACTAAAACTCCGGGTAAAATTACGAACCCAACTAAAAGTCCGGGTAAAAAATGCGAACCCAACTAAAAATTCCGGGTAAAATTACGAACCCAAGTAAAACTCCGGGTAAAATTACGAACCCAACTAAAACTCCGGGTAAAATTACGAACCCAACTAAAAAGTCCGGGTAAAATTACGAACCCAAATAAAAAGTCCGGGTAAAATTTCTAACCCAACTAAAACTCCGGGTAAAATTACGAACTCAACTAAAACTCCGGGATAAATTACGAACCCAACTAAAACTCCGTGTAAAAAATACGAACCAAACAAAAAAGTCCGGGTAACATTTAGAACCCAACTAAAACTCCGGGTAAAAAAATACGAACCCAACTAAAACTCCGCGCAAAAATACTAACCCAACTAAAAAGTCCGGGTAAAAAATACGAACCCAACTAAAACTCCGGGTAAAAATACGAACCCAACTAAAACTCCGGGTAAAAATACGAACCCAACTAAAACTCCGGGTAAAAAATACGAACCCAACTAAAACTCCGGGTAAAAATACGGACCCAACTAAAACTCCGGGTAAAAATACGAACCCAACTAAAACTCCGGGTAAAAAATACGAACCCAACTAAAACTCCGGCTAAAAAATACGAACCCAACTAAAACTCCGGGCAAAAATACTAACCCAACTAAAAAGTCCGGGTAGAAAATACGAACCCAACTAAAACTCCGGGTAAAAATACGAACCCAACTAAAACTCCGGGTAAAAATACGAACCCAACAAAAACTCCGGGTAAAAAATACGAAACCAACTAAAAGTCCGGGTAAAAAATACGAACCCAACTAAAAAGTCCGGTAAAAAATATGAACCCAACTAAAATTCCGGGTAAAATTACCAACACAACTAAAACTCCGGGTAAAAATACGAACCCAACTAAAACTCCGGGTAAAAAATACGAACCCAACTAAAACTCCGGGTAAAAAATACGAACCCAACTAAAACTCCGGGTAAAATTACGAACCCAACTAAAAGTCCGGGTAAAAAATACGAACCCAACTAAAAAGTCCGGGTAAAAAATACGAACCCAACTAACAAGTCCGGGTAAAATTACGAACCCAACTAAAACTCCGGGTAAAATTACGAACCCAACTAAAACTCCGGGTAAAATTACGAACCCAAGTAAAACTCCGGGTAAAATTACGAACCCAAGTAAAACTCCGGGTAAAATTACGAACCCAACTAAAACTCCGGGTAACATTACGAACCCAACTAAAACTCCGGGTAAAATTACGAACCCAACTAAAAGTCCGGGTAAAAAATACGAACCCAACTAAAAAGTCCGGGTAAAATTACGAACCCAAGTAAAACTCCGGGTAAAATTACGAACCCAACTAAAACTCCGGGTAAAATTACGAACCCAACTAAAAAGTCCGGGTAAAATTACGAACCCAAATAAAAAGTCCGGGTAAAATTACTAACCCAACTAAAACTCCGGGTAAAATTACGAACTCAACTAAAACTACGGGTAAAATTACGAACCCAACTAAAACTCCGGGTAAAATTACGAACCCAACTAAAACTCCGGGTAAAATTGCGAACCCAACTAAAACTCCGGGTAAAATTACGAACCCAACTAAAAAGTGCGGGTAAAATTACGAACCGAACTAAAACTCCGGGTAAAAAATACGAACCAAACACAAAAGTCCGGGTAACATTTAGAACCCAACTAAAACTCCGGGTAAAAAAATACAAACCCAACTAAAACTCCGTTCAAAAATACTAACCCAACTAAAAAGTACGGGTAGAAAATACGAACCCAACTAATACTCCGGGTAAAAATACGAACCCAACTAAAGCTCCGGGTAAAAATACGAACCCAACTAAAACTGCGGGTAAAAAATACGAACCCAACTAAAACTCCGGGTAAAAATACGAACCCAACTAAAACTCCGGGTAAAAATACGAACCCAACTAAAACTCCTGGTAAAAAATACGAACCCAACTAAAACTCCGGGTAAAAAATACGAACCCAACTAAAACTCCGGGCAAAAATACTAACCTAACTAAAAAGACCGGGTAAAAAATACGAACCCAACTAAAACTCCGGGTAAAAATACGAACCCAACTAAAACTCCGGGTAAAAATACGAACCCAACTAAAACTCCGGGTAAAAAATACGAACCCAACTAAAACTCCGGGTAAAAAATACGAACCCAACTAAAAAGTCCGGTAAAAAATATGAACCCAACTAAAACTCCGGGTAAAATTACCAACACAACTAAAAAGTCCGGGTAAAATTACGAACCCAACTAAAAAGTCCGGGTAAAATTACGAACCCAACTAAAACTCCGGGTAAAATTACGAACTCAACTAAAACTCCGGGCAAAATTACGAACCCAACTAAAACTCCGGGTAAAATTACGAACCCAACTAAAAGTCCGGGTAAAAAATGCGAACCCAACTAAAAAGTCCGGGTAAAATTACGAACCCAACTAAAACTCCGGGTAAAATTACGAACCCAACTAAAACTCCTGGTAAAATTACGAACCCAAGTAAAACTCCGGGTAAAATTACGAACCCAACTAAAACTCCGGGTAAAATTACGAACCCAACTAAAACTCCGGGTAAAATTACGAACCCAACTAAAACGCCGGGTAAAATTACGAACCCAACTAAAAGTCCGGGTACAAAATACGAACCCAACTAAAAGGTCCGGGTAAAATTACGAACCCAACTAAAACTCCGGGTAAAATTATGAACCCAACTAAAAGTCCGGGTAAAAAATTCGAACCCAACTAAAAAGTCCGGGTAACATTACGAACCCAACTGAAACTCCGGGTAAAATTACGAACCCAACTAAAAAGTCCGGGTAAAATTACGAACCCAACTAAAAAGTCTGGGTAAAATTACGAACCCAACTAAAAAGTCCGGGTAAAATTACGAACCCAACTAAAACTCCGGGTAAAATTACGAACTCAACTAAAACTCCGGGTAAAATTACGAACCCAACTAAAACTCCGGGTAAAATTACGAACCCAACTAAAAGTCCGGGTAAAAAATACGAACCCAACTAAAAACTCCGGGTAAAATTACGAACCCAACTAAAACTCCGGGTAAAATTACGAACCCAACTAAAACTCCGGGTAAAATTACGAACCCAAGTAAAACTCCGGGTAAAATTACGAACCCAAGTAAAACTCCGGGTAAAATTACGAACCCAACTAAAACTCCGGGTAAAATTACGAACCCAACTAAAACTCCGGGTAAAATTACGAACCCAACTAAAAGTCCGGGTAAAAAATGCGAACCCAACTAAAAATTCCGGGTAAAATTACGAACCCAAGTAAAACTCCGGGTAAAATTACGAACCCAACTAAAACTCCGGGTAAAATTACGAACCCAACTAAAAAGTCCGGGTAAAATTACGAACCCAAATAAAAAGTCCGGGTAAAATTTCTAACCCAACTAAAACTCCGGGTAAAATTACGAACTCAACTAAAACTCCGGGATAAATTACGAACCCAACTAAAACTCCGTGTAAAAAATACGAACCAAACAAAAAAGTCCGGGTAACATTTAGAACCCAACTAAAACTCCGGGTAAAAAAATACGAACCCAACTAAAACTCCGCGCAAAAATACTAACCCAACTAAAAGTCCGGGTAAAAAATTCGAACCCAACTAAAAACTCCGGGTAAAATTACGAACCCAACTAAAAAGTCCGGGTAAAATTACGAACCCAACTAAAAAGTCTGGGTAAAATTACGAACCCAACTAAAAAGTCCGGGTAAAATTACGAACCCAACTAAAACTCCGGGTAAAATTACGAACTCAACTAAAACTCCGGGTAAAATTACGAACCCAACTAAAACTCCGGGTAAAATTACGAACCCAACTAAAAGTCCGGGTAAAAAATACGAACCCAACTAAAAAGTCCGGGTAAAATTACGAACCCAACTAAAACTCCGGGTAAAATTACGAACCCAACTAAAACTCCGGGTAAAATTACGAACCCAAGTAAAACTCCGGGTAAAATTACGAACCCAAGTAAAACTCCGGGTAAAATTACGAACCCAACTAAAACTCCGGGTAAAATTACGAACCCAACTAAAACTCCGGGTAAAATTACGAACCCAACTCAAAGTCCGGGTAAAAAATGCGAACCCAACTAAAAATTCCGGGTAAAATTACGAACCCAAGTAAAACTCCGGGTAAAATTACGAACCCAACTAAAACTCCGGGTAAAATTACGAACCCAACTAAAAAGTCCGGGTAAAATTACGAACCCAAATAAAAAGTCCGGGTAAAATTTCTAACCCAACTAAAACTCCGGGTAAAATTACGAACTCAACTAAAACTCCGGGATAAATTACGAACCCAACTAAAACTCCGTGTAAAAAATACGAACCAAACAAAAAAGTCCGGGTAACATTTAGAACCCAACTAAAACTCCGGGTAAAAAAATACGAACCCAACTAAAACTCCGCGCAAAAATACTAACCCAACTAAAAAGTCCGGGTAAAAAATACGAACCCAACTAAAACTCCGGGTAAAAATACGAACCCAACTAAAACTCCGGGTAAAAATACGAACCCAACTAAAACTCCGGGTAAAAAATACGAACCCAACTAAAACTCCGGGTAAAAATACGGACCCAACTAAAACTCCGGGTAAAAATACGAACCCAACTAAAACTCCGGGTAAAAAATACGAACCCAACTAAAACTCCGGCTAAAAAATACGAACCCAACTAAAACTCCGGGCAAAAATACTAACCCAACTAAAAAGTCCGGGTAGAAAATACGAACCCAACTAAAACTCCGGGTAAAAATACGAACCCAACTAAAACTCCGGGTAAAAATACGAACCCAACAAAAACTCCGGGTAAAAAATACGAAACCAACTAAAACTCCGGGTAAAAAATACGAACCCAACTAAAAAGTCCGGTAAAAAATATGAACCCAACTAAAATTCCGGGTAAAATTACCAACACAACTAAAACTCCGGGTAAAAATACGAACCCAACTAAAACTCCGGGTAAAAAATACGAACCCAACTAAAACTCCGGGTAAAAAATACGAACCCAACTAAAACTCCGGGTAAAATTACGAACCCAACTAAAAGTCCGGGTAAAAAATACGAACCCAACTAAAAAGTCCGGGTAAAAAATACGAACCCAACTAACAAGTCCGGGTAAAATTACGAACCCAACTAAAACTCCGGGTAAAATTACGAACCCAACTAAAACTCCGGGTAAAATTACGAACCCAAGTAAAACTCCGGGTAAAATTACGAACCCAAGTAAAACTCCGGGTAAAATTACGAACCCAACTAAAACTCCGGGTAACATTACGAACCCAACTAAAACTCCGGGTAAAATTACGAACCCAACTAAAAGTCCGGGTAAAAAATACGAACCCAACTAAAAAGTCCGGGTAAAATTACGAACCCAAGTAAAACTCCGGGTAAAATTACGAACCCAACTAAAACTCCGGGTAAAATTACGAACCCAACTAAAAAGTCCGGGTAAAATTACGAACCCAAATAAAAAGTCCGGGTAAAATTACTAACCCAACTAAAACTCCGGGTAAAATTACGAACTCTACTAAAACTACGGGTAAAATTACGAACCCAACTAAAACTCCGGGTAAAATTACGAACCCAACTAAAACTCCGGGTAAAATTGCGAACCCAACTAAAACTCCGGGTAAAATTACGAACCCAACTAAAAAGTGCGGGTAAAATTACGAACCGAACTAAAACTCCGGGTAAAAAATACGAACCAAACAAAAAAGTCCGGGTAACATTTAGAACCCAACTAAAACTCCGGGTAAAAAAATACAAACCCAACTAAAACTCCGGGCAAAAATACTAACCCAACTAAAAAGTCCGGGTAGAAAATACGAACCCAACTAATACTCCGGGTAAAAATACGAACCCAACTAAAGCTCCGGGTAAAAATACGAACCCAACTAAAACTGCGGGTAAAAAATACGAACCCAACTAAAACTCCGGGTAAAAATACGAACCCAACTAAAACTCCGGGTAAAAATACGAACCCAACTAAAACTCCTGGTAAAAAATACGAACCCAACTAAAACTCCGGGTAAAAAATACGAACCCAACTAAAACTCCGGGCAAAAATACTAACCTAACTAAAAAGACCGGGTAAAAAATACGAACCCAACTAAAACTCCGGGTAAAAATACGAACCCAACTAAAACTCCGGGTAAAAATACGAACCCAACTAAAACTCCGGGTAAAAAATACGAACCCAACTAAAACTCCGGGTAAAAAATACGAACCCAACTAAAAAGTCCGGTAAAAAATATGAACCCAACTAAAACTCCGGGTAAAATTACCAACACAACTAAAAAGTCCGGGTAAAATTACGAACCCAACTAAAACTCCGGGTAAAATTACGAACCCAACTAAAACTCCGGGTAAAAAATACGAACCCAACTAAAAAGTCCGGGTAAAATTACGAACCCAACTAAAAAGTCCGGGTAAAACTACGAACCCAACTAAAACTCCGGGTAAAATTACGAACTCAACTAAAACTCCGGGCAAAATTACGAACCCAACTAAAACTCCGGGTAAAATTACGAACCCAACTAAAAGTCCGGGAAAAAAATGCGAACCCAACTAAAAAGTCCGGTTAAAATTACGAACCCAACTAAAACTCCGGGTAAAATTACGAACCCAACTAAAACTCCTGGTAAAATTACGAACCCAAGTAAAACTCCGGGTAAAATTACGAACCCAACTAAAACTCCGGGTAAAATTACGAACCCAACTAAAACTCCGGGTAAAATTACGAACCCAACTAAAACGCCGGGTAAAATTACGAACCCAACTAAAAGTCCGGGTACAAAATACGAACCCAACTAAAAGGTCCGGGTAAAATTACGAACCCAACTAAAACTCCGGGTAAAATTATGAACCCAACTAAAAGTCCGGGTAAAAAATTCGAACCCAACTAAAAAGTCCGGGTAAAATTACGAACCCAACTGAAACTCCGGGTAAAATTACGAACCCAACTAAAAAGTCCGGGTAAAATTACGAACCCAACTAAAAAGTCTGGGTAAAATTACGAACCCAACTAAAAAGTCCGGGTAAAATTACGAACCCAACTAAAACTCCGGGTAAAATTACGAACTCAACTAAAACTCCGGGTAAAATTACGAACCCAACTAAAACTCCGGGTAAAATTACGAACCCAACTAAAAGTCCGGGTAAAAAATACGAACCCAACTAAAAAGTCCGGGTAAAACTACGAACCCAACTAAAACTCCGGGTAAAATTACGAACCCAACTAAAACTCTGGGTAAAATTACGAACCCAAGTAAAACTCCGGGTAAAATTACGAACCCAAGTAAAACTCCGGGTAAAATTACGAACCCAACTAAAACTCCGGGTAAAATTACGAACCCAACTAAAACTCCGGGTAAAATTACGAACCCAACTAAAAGTCCGGGTAAAAAATGCGAACCCAACTAAAAATTCCGGGTAAAATTACGAACCCAAGTAAAACTCCGGGTAAAATTACGAACCCAACTAAAACTCCGGGTAAAATTACGAACCCAACTAAAAAGTCCGGGTAAAATTACGAACCCAAATAAAAAGTCCGGGTAAAATTTCTATCCCAACTAAAACTCCGGGTAAAATTACGAACTCAACTAAAACTCCGGGATAAATTACGAACCCAACTAAAACTCCGTGTAAAAAATACGAACCAAACAAAAAAGTCCGGGTAACATTTAGAACCCAACTAAAACTCCGGGTAAAAAATACAAACCCAACTAAAACTCCGCGCAAAAATACTAACCCAACTAAAAAGTCCGGGTAAAAAATACGAACCCAACTAAAACTCCGGGTAAAAATACGAACCCAACTAAAACTCCGGGTAAAAATACGAACCCAACTAAAACTCCGGGTAAAAAATACGAACCCAACTAAAACTCCGGGTAAAAATACGAACCCAACTAAAACTCCGGGTAAAAATACGAACCCAACTAAAACTCCGGGTAAAAAATACGAACCCAACTAAAACTCCGGCTAAAAAATACGAACCCAACTAAAACTCCGGGCAAAAATACTAACCCAACTAAAAAGTCCGGGTAGAAAATACGAACCCAACTAAAACTCCGGGTAAAAATACGAACCCAACTAAAACTCCGGATAAAAATACGAACCCAACAAAAACTCCTGGTAAAAAATACGAAACCAACTAAAACTCCGGGTAAAAAATACGAACCCAACTAAAAAGTCCGGTAAAAAATATGAACCCAACTAAAATTCCGGGTAAAATTACCAACACAACTAAAACTCCGGGTAAAAATACGAACCCAACTAAAACTCCGGGTAAAAAATACGAACCCAACTAAAACTCCGGGTAAAAAATACGAACCCAACTAAAAAGTCCGGGTAAAATTACGAACCCAAGTAAAACTCCGGGTAAAATTACGAACCCAACTAAAACTCCGGGTAAAATTACGAACCCAACTAAAAGTCCGGGTAAAAAATACGAACCCAACTAAAACTCCGGGCAAAAATACTAACCCAACTAAAAAGTCCGGGTAAAAAATACGAACCCAACTAAAACTCCGGGTAAAAATACGAACCCAACTAAAACTCCGGGTAAAAATACGAACCCAACTAAAACTCCGGGTAAAATTTCGAACCCAACTAAAACTCCGGGTAAAATTACGAACCCAACTAAAACTCCGGGTAAAATTACGAACCCAACTAGAAGTCCGGGTAAAAAATACGAACCCAACTAAAAAGTCCGGGTACAATTACGAACCCAACTAAAACTCCGGGTAAAATTACGAACCCAACTAAAACTCCTGGTAAAATTACGAACCCAAGTAAAACTCCGGGTAAAATTACGAACCCAAGTAAAACTCCGGGTAAAATTGCGAACCCAACTAAAACTCCGGGTATAATTACGAACCCAACTAAAACTCCGGGTAAAATTACGAACCCAACTAAAAGTCCGGGTAAAAATACGAACCCAACTAAAAAGTCCGGGTAACTCAAGACTCCGGGTAAAATTACGAACCCAACTAAAACTCCGGGTAAAATTACGAACCCAACTAAAACTCCGGGTAAAATTTCGAACCCAACTAAAAGTCCGGGTACAAAATACGAACCCAACTAAAAGGTCCGGGTAAAATTACGAACCCAACTAAAACTCCGGGTAAAATTATGAACCCAACTAAAAGTCCGGGTAAAAAATTCGAACCCAACTAAAAAGTCCGGGTAAAATTACGAACCCAACTAAAACTCCGGGTAAAATTACGAACCCAACTAAAAAGTCCGGGTAAAATTACGAACCCAACTAAAAAGTCCGGGTAAAATTACGAACCCAACTAAAAAGTCCGGGTAAAATTACGAACCCAACTAAAACTCCGGGTAAAATTACGAACTCAACTAAAACTCCGGGTAAAATTACGAACCCAACTAAAACTCCGGGTAAAATTACGAACCCAACTAAAAGTCCGGGTAAAAAATACGAACCCAACTAACAAGTCCGGGTAAAATTACGAAACCAACTAAAACTCCGGGTAAAATTACGAACCCAACTAAAACTCCGGGTAAAATTACGAACCCAAGTAAAACTCCGGGTAAAATTACGAACCCAAGTAAAACTCCGGGTAAAATTACGAACCCAACTAAAACTCCGGGTAACATTACGAACCCAACTAAAACTCCGGGTAAAATTACGAACCCAACTAAAAGTCCGGGTAAAAAATACGAACCCAACTAAAAAGTCCGGGTAAAATTACGAACCCAAGTAAAACTCCGGGTAAAATTACGAACCCAACTAAAACTCCGGGTAAAATTACGAACCCAACTAAAAAGTCCGGGTAAAATTACGAACCCAAATAAAAAGTCCGGGTAAAATTACTAACCCAACTAAAACTCCGGGTAAAATTACGAACTCAACTAAAACTACGGGTAAAATTACGAACCCAACTAAAACTCCGGGTAAAATTACGAACCCAACTAAAACTCAGGGTAAAATTGCGAACCCAACTAAAACTCCGGGTAAAATTACGAACCCAACTAAAATGTGCGGGTAAAATTACGAACCCAACTAAAACTCCGGGTAAAAAATACGAACCAAACAAAAAAGTCCGGGTAAAATTTAGAACCCAACTAAAACTCCGGGTAAAAAAATACAAACCCAACTAAAACTCCGGGCAAAAATACTAACCCAACTAAAAAGTCCGGGTAGAAAATACGAACCCAACTAATACTCCGGGTAAAAATACGAACCCAACTAAAGCTCCGGGTAAAAATACGAACCCAACTAAAACTGCGGGTAAAAAATACGAACCCAACTAAAACTCCGGGTAAAAATACGAACCC
Organism: Melinopterus prodromus; assembly: GCA_964023965.1. NCBI lineage: Eukaryota > Metazoa > Arthropoda > Insecta > Coleoptera > Scarabaeidae > Melinopterus > Melinopterus prodromus. The sequence continues at coordinate 50,885 of CAXIES010000438.1, forward strand.
AACTAAAACTCCGGGTAAAAATACGAACCCAACTAAAACTCCTGGTAAAAAATACGAACCCAACTAAAACTCCGGGCAAAAATACTAACCCAACTAAAAAGACCGGGTAAAAAATACGAACCCAACTAAAACTCCGGGTAAAAATACGAACCCAACTAAAACTCCGGGTAAAAATACGAACCCAACTAAAACTACGGGTAAAAAATACGAACCCAACTAAAACTCCGGGTAAAAAATACGAACCCAACTAAAAAGTCCGGTAAAAAATATGAACCCAACTAAAACTCCGGGTAAAATTACCAACACAACTAAAAAGTCCGGGTAAAATTACGAACCCAACTAAAACTCCGGGTAAAATTACGAACCCAACTAAAACTCCGGGTAAAAAATACGAACCCAACTAAAAAGTCCGGGTAAAATTACGAACCCAACTAAAAAGTCCGGGTAAAATTACGAACCCAACTAAAACTCCGGGTAAAATTACGAACTCAACTAAAACTCCGGGCAAAATTACGAACCCAACTAAAACTCCTTGTAAAATTACGAACCCAACTAAAAGTCCGGGTAAAAAATGCGAACCCAACTAAAAAGTCCGGGTAAAATTACGAACCCAACTAAAACTCCGGGTAAAATTACGAACCCAACTAAAACTCCGGGTAAAATTACGAACCCAAGTAAAACTCCGGGTAAAATTACGAACCCAACTAAAACTCCGGGTAAAATTACGAACCCAACTAAAACTCCGGGTAAAATTACGAACCCAACTAAAACGCCGGGTAAAATTACGAACCCAACTAAAAGTCCGGGTACAAAATACGAACCCAACTAAAAGGTCCGGGTAAAATTACGAACCCAACTAAAACTCCGGGTAAAATTATGAACCCAACTAAAAGTCCGGGTAAAAAATTCGAACCCAACTAAAAAGTCCGGGTAAAATTACGAACCCAACTGAAACTCCGGGTAAAATTACGAACCCAACTAAAAAGTCCGGGAAAATTACGAACCCAACTAAAAAGTCCGGGTAAAATTACGAACCCAACTAAAAAGTCCGGGTAAAATTACGAACCCAACTAAAACTCCGGGTAAAATTACGAACTCAACTAAAACTCCGGGTAAAATTACGAACCCAACTAAAACTCCGGGTAAAATTACGAACCCAACTAAAAGTCCGGGTAAAAAATACGAACCCAACTAAAAAGTCCGGGTAAAATTACGAACCCAACTAAACCTCCGGGTAAAATTACGAACTCAACTAAAACTCCGGGTAAAATTACGAACCCAAGTAAAACTCCGGGTAAAATTACGAACCCAAGTAAAACTCCGGGTAAAATTACGAACCCAACTAAAACTCCGGGTAAAATTACGAACCCAACTAAAACTCCGGGTAAAATTACGAACCCAACTAAAAGTCCGGGTAAAATTACGAACCCAAATAAAAAGTCCGGGTAAAATTTCTAACCCAACTAAAACTCCGGGTAAAATTACGAACTCAACTAAAACTCCGGGATAAATTACGAACCCAACTAAAACTCCGTGTAAAAAATACGAACCAAACAAAAAAGTCCGGGTAACATTTAGAACCCAACTAAAACTCCGGGTAAAAAAATACGAACCCAACTAAAACTCCGGGCAAAAATACTAACCCAACTAAAAAGTCCGGGTAAAAAATACGAACCCAACTAAAACTCCGGGTAAAAATACGAACCCAACTAAAACTCCGGGTAAAAATACGAACCCAACTAAAACTCCGGGTAAAAAATACGAACCCAACTAAAACTCCGGGTAAAAATACGAACCCAACTAAAACTCCGGGTAAAAATACGAACCCAACTAAAACTCCGGGTAAAAAATACGAACCCAACTAAAACTCCGGCTAAAAAATACGAACCCAACTAAAACTCCGGGCAAAATACTAACCCAACTAAAAGTCCGGGTAGAAAATACGAACCCAATTAAAACTCCGGGTAAAAATACGAACCCAACTAAAACTCCGGGTAAAAATACGAACCCAACAAAAACTCCGGGTAAAAAATACGAAACCAACTAAAACTTCGGGTAAAAAATACGAACCCAACTAAAAAGTCCGGTAAAAAAATATGAACCCAACTAAAATTCCGGGTAAAATTACCAACACAACTAAAACTCCGGGTAAAAATACGAACCCAACTAAAACTCCGGGTAAAAAATACGAACCCAACTAAAACTCCGGGTAAAAAATACGAACCCAACTAAAACTCCGGGTAAAATTACGAACCCAACTAAAAGTCCGGGTAAAAAATACGAACCCAACTAAAAAGTCCGGGTAAAATTACGAACCCAACTAAAACTCCGGGTAAAATTACGAACCCAACTAAAACTCCGGGTAAAAATACGAACCCAACTAAAACTCCGGGTAAAATTACGAACCCAACTAAAAGCCCGGGTAAAAAATACGAACCCAACTAAAAAGTCCGGGTGAAATTACGAACCCAACTAAAAGTCCGGGTAAAAAATACGAACCCAACTAAAAAGTCCGGGTAAAATTACGAACCCAAGTGAAACTCCGGGTAAAATTACGAACCCAACTAAAACTCCGGGTAAAATTACGAACCCAACTAAAAGTCCGGGTAAAAAATACGAACCCAACTAAAACTCCGGGCAAAAATACTAACCCAACTAAAAAGTCCGGGTAAAAAATACGAACCCAACTAAAACTCCGGGTAAAAATACGAACCCAACTAAAACTCCGGGTAAAAATACGAACCCAGCTAAAACTCCGGGTAAAAAATATGAACCCAACTAAAACTCCGGGTAATATTACCAACACAACTAAAACTCCGGGTAAAAATACGAACCCAACTAAAACTCCGGGTAAAAAATACGAACCCAACTAAAACTCCGGGTAAAAAATTCGAACCCAACTAAAACTCCGGGTAAAATTACGAACCCAACTAAAAGTCCGGGTAAAAAATACGAACCCAACTAAAAAGTCCGGGTAAAATTACGAACCCAACTAATACTCCGGGTAAAATTACGAACCCAACTAAAACTCCGGGTAAAAAATACGAACCCAACTAAAAAGTCCGTGTAAAATTACGAACCCAACTAAAAAGTCCGGGTAAAATTACGAACCCAACTAAAACTCCGGGTAAAATTACGAACTCAACTAAAACTCCGGGTAAAATTACGAACCCAACTAAAAGTCCGGGTAAAAAATACGAACCCAACTAAAAAGTCCGGGTAAAATTACGAACCCAACTAAAACTCCGGGTAAAATTACGAACCCAACTAAAACTCCGGGTAAAATTACGAACCCAAGTAAAACTCCGGGTAAAATTACGAACCCAAGTAAAACTCCGGGTAAAATTACGAACCCAACTAAAACTCCGGGTAAAATTATGAACCCAACTAAAAGTCCGGGTAAAAAATACGAACCCAACTAAAACTCCGGGCAAAAATACTAACCCAACTAAAAAGTCCGGGTAAAAAATACGAACCCAACCAAAACTCCGGGTAAAAATACGAACCCAACTAAAACTCCGGGTAAAAATACGAACCCAACTAAAACTCCGGGTAAAAAATATGAACCCAACTAAAACTCCGGGTAAAATTACCAACACAACTAAAACTCCGGATAAAAAATACGAATCCAACTAAAACTCCGGGTAAAAAATTCGAACCCAACTAAAACTCCGGGTAAAATTACGAACCCAACTAAAAGTCCGGGTAAAAAATACGAACCCAACTAAAAAGTCCGGGTAAAATTACGAACCCAACTAAAACTCCGGGTAAAATTACGAACCCAACTAAAACTCCGGGTAAAAAATACGAACCCAACTAAAAAGTCCGGGTAAAATTACGAACCCAACTAAAAAGTCCGGGTAAAATTACGAACCCAACTAAAACTCCGGGTAAAATTACGAACTCAACTAAAACTCCGGGTAAAATTACGAACCCAACTAAAACTCCGGGTAAAATTACGAACCCAACTAAAAGTCCGGGTAAAAAATACGAACCCAACTAAAACTCCGGGCAAAAATACTAACCCAACTAAAAAGTCCGGGTAAAAAATACGAACCCAACTAAAACTCCGGGTAAAAATACGAACCCAACTAAAACTCCGGGTAAAAATACGAACCCAACTAAAACTCCGGGTAAAAAAATATGAACCCAACTAAAACTCCGGGTAAAATTACCAACACAACTAAAACTCCGGGTAAAAATACGAACCCAACTAAAACTCCGGGTAAAAAATACGAACCCAACTAAAACTCCGGGTAAAAAATTCGAACCCAACTAAAACTCCGGGTAAAATTACGAACCCAACTAAAAGTCCGGGTAAAAAATACGAACCCAACTAAAAAGTCCGGGTAAAATTACGAACCCAACTAAAACTCCGGGTAAAATTACGAACCCAACTAAAACTCCGGGTAAAAAATACGAACCCAACTAAAAAGTCCGTGTAAAATTACGAACCCAACTAAAAAGTCCGGGTAAAATTACGAACCCAACTAAAACTCCGGGTAAAATTACGAACTCAACTAAAACTCCGGGTAAAATTACGAACCAAACTAAAACTCCGGGTAAAATTACGAACCCAACTAAAAGTCCGGGTAAAAAATACGAACCCAACTAAAAAGTCCGGGTAAAATTACGAACCCAACTAAAACTCCGGGTAAAATTACGAACCCAACTAAAACTCCGGGTAAAATTACGAACCCAAGTAAAACTCCGGGTAAAATTACGAACCCAAGTAAAACTCCGGGTAAAATTACGAACCCAACTAAAACTCCGGGTAAAAATACGAACCCAACTAAAACTCCGGGTAAAAAATATGAACCCAACTAAAACTCCGGGTAAAATTACCAACACAACTAAAACTCCGGGTAAAAATACGAACCCAACTAAAAGTCCGGGTAAAAAATACGAACCCAACTAAAACTCCGGGCAAAAATACTAACCCAACTAAAAAGTCCGGGTAAAAAATACGAACCCAACCAAAACTCCGGGTAAAAATACGAACCCAACTAAAACTCCAGGTAAAAATACGAACCCAACTAAAACTCCGGGTAAAAAATATGAACCCAACTAAAACTCCGGGTAAAATTACCAACACAACTAAAACTCCGGATAAAAAATACGAACCCAACTAAAACTCCGGGTAAAAAATTCGAACCCAACTAAAACTCCGGGTAAAATTACGAACCCAACTAAAAGTCCGGGTAAAAAATACGAACCCAACTAAAAAGTCCGGGTAAAATTACGAACCCAACTAAAACTCCGGGTAAAATTACGAACCCAACTAAAACTCCGGGTAAAAAATACGAACCCAACTAAAAAGTCCGGGTAAAATTACGAACCCAACTAAAAAGTCCGGGTAAAATTACGAACCCAACTAAAACTCCGGGTAAAATTACGAACTCAACTAAAACTCCGGGTAAAATTACGAACCCAACTAAAACTCCGGGTAAAATTACGAACCCAACTAAAAGTCCGGGTAAAAAATACGAACCCAACTAAAACTCCGGGCAAAAATACTAACCCAACTAAAAAGTCCGGGTAAAAAATACGAACCCAACTAAAACTCCGGGTAAAAATACGAACCCAACTAAAACTCCGGGTAAAAATACGAACCCAACTAAAACTCCGGGTAAAATTACGAACCCAACTAAAAGTCCGGGTAAAAAATACGAACCCAACTAAAAAGTCCGGGTAAAATTACGAACCCAACTAAAACTCCGGGTAAAATTACGAACCCAACTAAAACTCCGGGTAAAATTACGAACCCAAGTAAAACTCCGGGTAAAATTACGAACCCAAGTAAAACTCCGGGTAAAATTACGAACCCAACTAAAACTCCGGGTAAAAATACGAACCCAACTAAAACTCCGGGTAAAAAATATGAACCCAACTAAAACTCCGGGTAAAATTACCAACACAACTAAAACTCCGGGTAAAAATACGAACCCAACTAAAACTCCGAGTAAAAAATACGAACCCAACTAAAACTCCGGGTAAAAAATTCGAACCCAACTAAAATTCCGGGTAAAATTACGAACCCAACTAAAAGTCCGGGTAAAAAATACGAACCCAACTAAAAAGTCCGGGTAAAATTACGAACCCAACTAAAAGTCCGGGTAAAAAATACGAACCCAACTAAAAAGTCCGGGTAAAATTACGAACCCAAGTGAAACTCCGGGTAAAATTACGAACCCAACTAAAACTCCGGGTAAAATTACGAACCCAACTAAAAGTCCGAGTAAAAAATACGAACCCAACTAAAACTCCGGGCAAAAATACTAACCCAACTAAAAAGTCCGGGTAAAAAATACGAACCCAACTAAAACTCCGGGTAAAAATACGAACCCAACTAAAACTCCGGGTAAAAATACGAACCCAACTAAAACTCCGGGTAAAAAATATGAACCCAACTAAAACTCCAGGTAAAATTACCAACACAACTAAAACTCCGGGTAAAAATACGAACCCAACTAAAACTCCGGGTAAAAAATACGAACCGAACTAAAACTCCGGGTAAAAAATTCGAACCCAACTAAAACTCCGGGTAAAATTTCGAACCCAACTAAAAGTCCGGGTAAAAAATACGAACCCAACTAAAAAGTCTGGGTAAAATTACGAACCCAACTAAAACTCCGGGTAAAATTACGAACCCAACTAAAACTCCGGGTAACAAATACGAACCCAACTAAAAAGTCCGTGTAAAATTACGAACCCAACTAAAAAGTCCGGGTAAAATTACGAACCCAACTAAAACTCCGGGTAAAATTACGAACTCAACTAAAACTCCGGGTAAAATTACGAACCCAACTAAAACTCCGGGTAAAATTACGAACCCAACTAAAAGTCCGGGTAAAAAATACGAACCCAACTAAAAAGTCCGGGTAAAATTACGAACCCAACTAAAACTCCGGGTAAAATTACGAACCCAACTAAAACTCCGGGTAAAATTACGAACCCAAGTAAAACTCCGGGTAAAATTACGAACCCAAGTAAAACTCCGGGTAAAATTACGAACCCAACTAAAACTCCGGGTAAAATTATGAACCCAACTAAAAGTCCGGGTAAAAAATACGAACCCAACTAAAACTCCGGGCAAAAATACTAACCCAACTAAAAAGTCCGGGTAAAAAATACGAACCCAACCAAAACTCCGGGTAAAAATACGAACCCAACTAAAACTCCGGGTAAAAATACGAACCCAACTAAAACTCCGGGTAAAAAATATGAACCCAACTAAAACTCCGGGTAAAGTTACCAACACAACTAAAACTCCGGATAAAAAATACGAACCCAACTAAAACTCCGGGTAAAAAATTTGAACCCAACTAAAACTCCGGGTAAAATTACGAACCCAACTAAAAGTCCGGGTAAAAAATACGAACCCAACTAAAAAGTCCGGGTAAAATTACGAACCCAACTAAAACTCCGGGTAAAATTACGAACCCAACTAAAACTCCGGGTAAAAAATACGAACCCAACTAAAAAGTCCGGGTAAAATTACGAACCCAACTAAAAAGTCCGGGTAAAATTACGAACCCAACTAAAACTCCGGGTAAAATTACGATCTCAACTAAAACTCCGGGTAAAATTACGAACCCAACTAAAACTCCGGGTAAAATTACGAACCCAACTAAAAGTCCGGGTAAAAAATACGAACCCAACTAAAAAGTCCGGGTAAAATTACGAACCCAACTAAAACTCCGGGTAAAATTACGAACCCAACTAAAACTCCGGGTAAAATTACGAACCCAAGTAAAACTCCGGGTAAAATTACGAACCCAAGTAAAACTCCGGGTAAAATTACGAACCCAACTAAAACTCCGGGTAAAATTACGAACCCAACTAAAACTCCGGGTAAAATTACGAACCCAACTAAAAGTCCGGGTAAAAATACGAACCCAACTATTAACTCAAGACTCCGGGTAAAATTACGAACCCAACTAAAACTCCGGGTAAAATTACGAACCCAACTAAAACTCCGGGTAAAATTACGAACCCAACTAAAAGTCCGGGTAAAAAATACGAACCCAACTAAAAAGTCCGGGTAAAATTACGAACCCAACTAAAAGTCCGGGTAAAAAATTCGAACCCAACTAAAAAGTCCGTGTAAAATTACGAACCCAACTAAAACTCCGGGTAAAAATACGAACCCAACTAAAACTCCGGGTAAAAAATACGAACCCAACTAAAACTCCGGGTAAAAATACGAACCCAACTAATACTCCGGGTAAAAATACGAAACCAACTAAAACTCCGGGTAAAAAATACGAACCCAACTAAAACTCAGGCTAAAAAATACGAACCCAACTAAAACTCCGGGCAAAAATACTAACCCAACTAAAAAGTCCGGGTAAAAAATACGAACCCAACTAAAACTCCGGGTAAAAATACGAACCCAACTAAAACTCCGGGTAAAAAATACGAACCCAACTAAAACTCCGGGTAAAAAGAACGAACCCAACTAAAAAGTCCGGTAAAAAATATGAACCCAACTAAAACTCCGGGTAAAATTACCAACACAACTAAAAAGTCCGGGTAAAATTACGAACCCAACTAAAACTCCGGGTAAAATTACGAACCCAACTAAAACTCCGGGTAAAAAATACGGCACCCAACTAAAAAGTCCGGGTAAAATTACGAACCCAACTAAAAAGTCCGGGTAAAATTACGAACCCAACTAAAACTCCGGGTAAAATTACGAACTCAACTAAAACTCCGGGTAAAATTACGAACCCAACTAAAACTCCGGGTAAAATTACGAACCCAACTAGAAGTCCGGGTAAAAAATACGAACCCAACTAAAAAGTGTGGGTAAAATTACGAACCCAACTAAAACTCCGGGTAAAATTACGAACCCAACTAAAACTCCGGGTAAAATTACGAACCCAAGTAAAACTCCGGGTAAAATTACGAACCCAAGTAAAACTCCGGGTAAAATTGCGAACCCAACTAAAACTCCGGGTATAATTACGAACCCAACTAAAACTCCGGGTAAAATTACGAACCCAACTAAAAGTCCGGGTAAAAATACGAACCCAACTAAAAAGTCCGGGTAACTCAAGACTCCGGGTAAAATTACGAACCCAACTAAAACTCCGGGTAAAATTACGAACCCAACTAAAACTCCGGGTAAAATTTCGAACCCAACTATAAGTCCGGGTACAAAATACGAACCCAACTAAAAGGTCCGGGTAAAATTACGAACCCAACTAAAACTCCGGGTAAAATTATGAACCCAACTAAAAGTCCGGGTAAAATTTCGAACCCAACTAAAAGTCCGGGTACAAAATACGAACCCAACTAAAAGGTCCGGGTAAAATTACGAACCCAACTAAAACTCCGGGTAAAATTATGAACCCAACTAAAAGTCCGGGTAAAAAATTCGAACCCAACTAAAAAGTCCGGGTAAAATTACGAACCCAAATAAAAAGTCCGGGTAAAATTACTAACACAACTATAACTCCGGGTAAAATTACGAACTCAACTAAAACTACGGGTAAAATTACGAACCCAACTAAAACACCGACTAAAATTACGAACCCAACTAAAACTCCGGGTAAAATTGCGAACCCAACTAAAACTCCGGGTAAAATTACGAACCCAACTAAAAAGTGCGGGTAAAATTACGAACCCAACTAAAACTCCGGGTAAAAAATACGAACCAAACAAAAAAGTCCGGGTAACATTTAGAACCCAACTAAAACTCCGGGTACAAAAATACGAACCCAACTAAAACTCCGGGCAAAAATACTAACCCAACTAAAAAGTCCGGGTAAAAAATACGAACCCAACTAATACTCCGGGTAAAAATACGAACCCAACTAAAGCTCCGGGTAAAAATACGAACCCAACTAAAACTGCGGGTAAAAAATACGAACCCAACTAAAACTCCGGGTAAAATTACGAACCCAACTAAAACTCCGGGTAAAATTACGAACCCAACTAAAACTCCGGGTAAAATTACGAACCCAACTAAAAGTCCGGGTAAAAAATGCGAACCCAACTAAAAAGTCCGGGTAAAATTACGAACCCAACTAAAAGTCCGGGTAAAAAATTCGAACCCAACTAAAAAGTCCGGGTAAAATTACGAACCCAACTAAAACTCCGGGTAAAAATACGAACCCAACTAAAACTCCGGGTAAAAAATACGAACCCAACTAAAACTCCGGTAAAAATACGAACCCAACTAAAACTCCGGGTAAAAATACGAACCCAACTAAAACTCCGGGTAAAAAATACGAACCCAACTAAAACTCAGGCTAAAAAATACGAACCCAACTAAAACTCCGGGCAAAAATACTAACCCAACTAAAAAGTCCGGGTAAAAAATACGAACCCAACTAAAACTCCGGGTAAAAATACGAACCCAACTAAAACTCCGGGTAAAAATACGAACCCAACTAAAACTCCGGGTAAAAAATACGAACCCAACTAAAACTCCGGGTAAAAAGAACGAACCCAACTAAAAAGTCCGGTAAAAAATATGAACCCAACTAAAACTCCGGGTAAAATTACAAACACAACTAAAAAGTCCGGGTAAAATTACGAACCCAACTAAAACTCCGGGTAAAATTACGAACCCAACTAAAACTCCGGGTAAAAAATACGGCACCCAACTAAAAAGTCCGGGTAAAATTACGAACCCAACTAAAAAGTCCGGGTAAAATTACGAACCCAACTAAAACTCCGGGTAAAATTACGAACTCAACTAAAACTCCGGGTAAAATTACGAACCCAACTAAAACTCCGGGTAAAATTACGAACCCAACTAGAAGTCCGGGTAAAAAATACGAACCAACTAAAAAGTCCGGGTAAAATTACGAACCCAACTAAAACTCCGGGTAAAATTACGAACCCAACTAAACTCCGGGTAAAATTACGAACCCAAGTAAAACTCCGGGTAAAATTACGAACCCAAGTAAAACTCCGGGTAAAATTGCGAACCCAACTAAAACTCCGGGTATAATTACGAACCCAACTAAAACTCCGGGTAAAATTACGAACCCAACTAAAAGTCCGGGTAAAAATACGAACCCAACTAAAAAGTCCGGGTAACTCAAGACTCCGGGTAAAATTACGAACCCAACTAAAACTCCGGGTAAAATTACGAACCCAACTAAAACTCCGGGTAAAATTTCGAACCCAACTAAAAGTCCGGGTACAAAATACGAACCCAACTAAAAGGTCCGGGTAAAATTACGAACCCAACTAAAACTCCGGGTAAAATTATGAACCCAACTAAAAGTCCGGGTAAAAAATTCGAACCCAACTAAAAAGTCCGGGTAAAATTACGAACCCAACTAAAACTCCGGGTAAAATTACGAACCCAACTAAAAAGTCCGGGAAAAATTACGAACCCAACTAAAAAGTCTGGGTAAAATTACGAACCCAACTAAAAAGTCCGGGTAAAATTACGAACCCAACTAAAACTCCGGGTAAAATTACGAACTCAACTAAAACTCCGGGTAAAATTACGAACCCAACTAAAAATCCGGGTAAAATTACGAACCCAACTAAAAGTCCGGGTAAAAAATACGAACCCAACTAACAAGTCCGGGTAAAATTAGGAACCCAACTAAAACTCCGGGTAAAATTACGAACCCAAGTAAAACTCCGGGTAAAATTACGAACCCAAGTAAAACTCCGGGTAAAATTACGAACCCAAGTAAAACTCCGGGTAAAATTACGAACCCAACTAAAACTCCGGGTAACATTACGAACCCAACTAAAACTCCCGGTAACATTACGAACCCGACTAAAAGTCCGGGTAAAAAATACGAACCCAACTAAAAAGTCCGGGTAAAATTACGAACCCAAGTAAAACTCCGGGTAAAATTACGAACCCAACTAAAACTCCGGGTAAAATTACGAACCCAACTAAAAAGTCCGGGTAAAATTACGAACCCAAATAAAAAGTCCGGGTAAAATTACTAACCCAACTATAACTCCGGGTAAAATTACGAACTCAACTAAAACTACGGGTAAAATTACGAACCCAACTAAAACTCCGACTAAAATTACGAACCCAACTAAAACTCCGGGTAAAATTGCGAACCCAACTAAAACTCCGGGTAAAATTACGAACCCAACTAAAAAGTGCGGGTAAAATTACGAACCCAACTAAAACTCCGGGTAAAAAATACGAACCAAACAAAAAAGTCCGGGTAAGATTTAGAACCCAACTAAAACTCCGGGTAAAAAAATACGAACCCAACTAAAACTCCGGGCAAAAATACTAACCCAACTAAAAAGTCCGGGTAAAAAATACGAACCCAACTAATACTCCGGGTAAAAATACGAACCCAACTAAAGCTCCGGGTAAAAATACGAACCCAACTAAAACTGCGGGTAAAAAATACGAACCCAACCAAAACTCCGGGTAAAAATACGAACCCAACTAAAACTCCGGGTAAAAATACGAACCCAACTAAAACTCCTGGTAAAAAATACGAACCCAACTAAAACTCCGGGTAAAAAATACGAACCCAACTAAAACTCCGGGCAAAAATACTAACCCAACTAAAAAGACCGGGTAAAAAATACGAACCCAACTAAAACTCCGGGTAAAAATACGAACCCAACTAAAACTCCGGGTAAAAATACGAACCCAACTAAAACTCCGGGTAAAAAATACGAACCCAACTAAAACTCCGGGTAAAAAATACGAACCCAACTAAAAAGTCCGGTAAAAAATATGAACCCAACTAAAACTCCGGGTAAAATTACCAACACAACTAAAAAGTCCGGGTAAAATTACGAACCCAACTAAAACTCCGGGTAAAATTACGAACCCAACTAAAACTCCGGGTAAAAAATACGAACCCAACTAAAAAGTCCGGGTAAAATTACGAACCCAACTAAAAAGTCCGGGTAAAATTACGAACCCAACTAAACCTCCGGGTAAAATTACGAACTCAACTAAAACTCCGGGCAAAATTACGAACCCAACTAAAACTCCGGGTAAAATTACGAACCCAACTAAAAGTCCGGGTAAAAAATGCGAACCCAACTAAAAAGTCCGGGTAAAATTACGAACCCAACTAAAACTCCGGGTAAAATTACGAACCCAACTAAAACTCCGGGTAAAATTACGAACCCAAGTAAAACTCCGGGTAAAATTACGAACCCAACTAAAAGTCCGGGTAAAAAATACGAACCCAACTAAAAAGTCCGGGTAAAATTACGAACCCAACTAAAACTCCGGGTAAAATTACGAACCCAACTAAAACTCCGGGTAAAATTACGAACCCAAGTAAAACTCCGGGTAAAATTACGAACCCAAGTAAAACTCTGGGTAAAATTACGAACCCAACTAAAACTCCGGGTAAAATTATGAACCCAACTAAAAGTCCGGGTAAAAAATACGAACCCAACTAAAACTCCGGGCAAAAATACTAACCCAACTAAAAAGTCCGGGTAAAAAATACGAACCCAACCAAAACTCCGGGTAAAAATACGAACCCAACTAAAACTCCGGGTAAAAATACGAACCCAACTAAAACTCCGGGTAAAAAATATGAACCCAACTAAAACTCCGGGTAAAATTACCAACACAACTAAAACTCCGGATAAAAAATACGAACCCAACTAAAACTCCGGGTAAAAAATTCGAACCCAACTAAAACTCCGGGTAAAATTACGAACCCAACTAAAAGTCCGGGTAAAAAATACGAACCCAACTAAAAAGTCCGGGTAAAATTACGAACCCAACTAAAACTCCGGGTAAAATTACGAACCCAACTAAAACTCCGGGTAAAAAATACGAACCCAACTAAAAAGTCCGGGTAAAATTACGAACCCAACTAAAAAGTCCGGGTAAAATTACGAACCCAACTAAAACTCCGGGTAAAATTACGATCTCAACTAAAACTCCGGGTAAAATTACGAACCCAACTAAAACTCCGGGTAAAATTACGAACCCAACTAAAAGTCCGGGTAAAAAATACGAACCCAACTAAAAAGTCCGGGTAAAATTACGAACCCAACTAAAACTCCGGGTAAAATTACGAACCCAACTAAAACTCCGGGTAAAATTACGAACCCAAGTAAAACTCCGGGTAAAATTACGAACCCAAGTAAAACTCCGGGTAAAATTACGAACCCAACTAAAACTCCGGGTAAAATTACAAACCCAACTAAAACTCCGGGTAAAATTACGAACCCAACTAAAAGTCCGGGTAAAAATACGAACCCAACTATTAACTCAAGACTCCGGGTAAAATTACGAACCCAACTAAAACTCCGGGTAAAATTACGAACCCAACTAAAACTCCGGGTAAAATTACGAACCCAACTAAAAGTCCGGGTAAAAAATACGAACCCAACTAAAAAGTCCGGGTAAAATTACGAACCCAACTAAAAGTCCGGGTAAAAAATTCGAACCCAACTAAAAAGTCCGGGTAAAATTACGAACCCAACTAAAACTCCGGGTAAAAATACGAACCCAACTAAAACTCCGGGTAAAAAATACGAACCCAACTAAAACTCCGGGTAAAAATACGAACCCAACTAATACTCCGGGTAAAAATACGAACCCAACTAAAACTCCGGGTAAAAAATACGAACCCAACTAAAACTCAGGCTAAAAAATACGAACCCAACTAAAACTCCGGGCAAAAATACTAACCCAACTAAAAAGTCCGGGTAAAAAATACGAACCCAACTAAAACTCCGGGTAAAAATACGAACCCAACTAAAACTCCGGGTAAAAAATACGAACCCAACTAAAACTCCGGGTAAAAAGAACGAACCCAACTAAAAAGTCCGGTAAAAAATATGAACCCAACTAAAACTCCGTGTAAAATTACCAACACAACTAAAAAGTCCGGGTAAAATTACGAACCCAACTAAAACTCCGGGTAAAATTACGAACCCAACTAAAACTCCGGGTAAAAAATACGGCACCCAACTAAAAAGTCCGGGTAAAATTACGAACCCAACTAAAAAGTCCGGGTAAAATTACGAACCCAACTAAAACTCCGGGTAAAATTACGAACTCAACTAAAACTCCGGGTAAAATTACGAACCCAACTAAAACTCCGGGTAAAATTACGAACCC
This sequence comes from Melinopterus prodromus, assembly GCA_964023965.1. Lineage (NCBI taxonomy): Eukaryota > Metazoa > Arthropoda > Insecta > Coleoptera > Scarabaeidae > Melinopterus > Melinopterus prodromus. The sequence continues at coordinate 65,943 of CAXIES010000438.1, forward strand.
AACTAGAAGTCCGGGTGAAAAATACGAACCCAACTAAAAAGTCTGGGTAAAATTACGAACCCAACTAATACTCCGGGTAAAATTACGAACCCAACTAAAACTCCGGGTAAAATTACGAACCCAAGTAAAACTCCGGGTAAAATTACGAACCCAAGTAAAACTCCGGGTAAAATTGCGAACCCAACTAAAACTCCGGGTATAATTACGAACCCAACTAAAACTCCGGGTAAAATTACGAACCCAACTAAAAGTCCGGGTAAAAATACGAACCCAACTAAAAAGTCCGGGTAACTCAAGACTCCGGGTAAAATTACGAACCCAACTAAAACTCCGGGTAAAATTACGAACCCAACTAAAACTCCGGGTAAAATTTCGAACCCAACTAAAAGTCCGGGTACTAAATACGAACCCAACTAAAAGCTCCGGGTAAAATTACGAACCCAACTAAAACTCCGGGTAAAATTATGAACCCAACTAAAAGTCCGGGTAAAAAATTCGAACCCAACTAAAAAGTCCGGGTAAAATTACGAACCCAACTAAAACTCCGGGTAAAATTACGAACCCAACTAAAAAGTCCGGGAAAAATTACGAACCCAACTAAAAAGTCCGGGTAAAATTACGAACCCAACTAAAACTCCGGGTAAAATTACGAACTCAACTAAAACTCCGGGTAAAATTACGAACCCAACTAAAACTCCGGGTAAAATTACGAACCCAACTAAAAGTCCGGGTAAAAAATACGAACCCAACTAACAAGTCCGGGTAAAATTACGAACCCAACTAAAACTCCGGGTAAAATTACGAACCCAACTAAAACTCCGGGTAAAATTACGAACCCAAGTAAAACTCCGGGTAAAATTACGAACCCAAGTAAAACTCCGGGTAAAATTACGAACCCAACTAAAACTCCGGGTAACATTACGAACCCAACTAAAACTCCGGGTAAAATTACGAACCCAACTAAAAGTCCGGGTAAAAAATACGAACCCAACTAAAAAGTCCGGGTAAAATTACGAACCCAAGTAAAACTCCGGGTAAAATTACGAACCCAACTAAAACTCCGGGTAAAATTACGAACCCAACTAAAAAGTCCGGGTAAAATTACGAACCCAAATAAAAAGTCCGGGTAAAATTACTAACCCAACTATAACTCCGGGTAAAATTACGAACTCAACTAAAACTACGGGTAAAATTACGAACCCAACTAAAACTCCGACTAAAATTACGAACCCAACTAAAACTCCGGGTAAAATTGCGAACCCAACTAAAACTCCGGATAAAATTACGAACCCAACTAAAAAGTGCGGGTAAAATTACGAACCCAACTAAAACTCCGGGTAAAAAATACGAACCAAACAAAAAAGTCCGGGTAACATTTAGAACCCAACTAAAACTCCGGGTAAAAAAATACGAACCCAACTAAAACTCCGGGCAAAAATACTAACCCAACTAAAAAGTCCGGGTAAAAAATACGAACCCAACTAATACTCCGGGTAAAAATACGAACCCAACTAAAGCTCCGGGTAAAAATACGAACCCAACTAAAACTGCGGTAAAAAATACGAACCCAACTAAAACTCCGGGTAAAACTACGAACCCAACTAAAACTCCGGGTAAAATTACGAACCCAACTAAAACTCCGGGTAAAATTACGAACCCAACTAAAAGTCCGGGTAAAAAATACGAACCCAACTAAAAAGTCCGGGTAAAATTACGAACCCAACTAAAAGTCCGGGTAAAAAATTCGAACCCAACTAAAAAGTCCGGGGTAAAATTACGAACCCAACTAAAACTCCGGGTAAAAATACGAACCCAACTAAAACTCCGGGTAAAAAATACGAACCCAACTAAAACTCCGGGTAAAAATACGAACCCAACTAAAACTCCGGGTAAAAATACGAACCCAACTAAAACTCCGGGTAAAAAAATACGAACCCAACTAAAACTCAGGCTAAAAAATACGAACCCAACTAAAACTCCGGGCAAAAATACTAACCCCAACTAAAAAGTCCGGGTAAAAAATACGAACCCAACTAAAACTCGGGTAAAAATACGAACCCAACTAAAACTCCGGGTAAAAATACGAACCCAACTAAAACTCCGGGTAAAAAGAACGACCAACTAAAAAGTCCGGTAAAAAATATGAACCCAACTAAAACTCCGGGTAAAATTACAAACACAACTAAAAAGTCCGGGTAAAATTACGAACCCAACTAAAACTCCGGGTAAAATTACGAACCCAACTAAAACTCCGGGTAAAAAATACGGCACCCAACTAAAAAGTCTGGGTAAAATTACGAACCCAACTAAAAAGTCCGGGGTAAAATTACGAACCCAACTAAAACTCCGGGTAAAATTACGAACTCAACTAAAACTCCGGGTAAAATTACGAACCCAACTAAAACTCCGGTAAAATTACGAACCCAACTAGAAGTCCGGGTAAAAAATACGAACCAACTAAAAAGTCCGGGTAAAATACGAACCCAACTAAAACTCCGGGTAAAATTACGAACCCAACTAAAACTCCGGGTAAAATTACGAACCCAAGTAAAACTCCGGGTAAAATTACGAACCCAAGTAAAACTCCGGGTAAAATTGCGAACCCAACTAAAACTCCGGGTATAATTACGAACCCAACTAAAACTCCGGGTAAATTACGAACCCAACTAAAAGTCCGGGTAAAATACGAACCCAACTAAAAAGTCCGGGTAACTCAAGACTCCGGGTAAAATTACGAACCCAACTAAAACTCCGGGTAAAATTACGAACCCAACTTAAACTCCGGGTAAAATTTCGAACCCAACTAAAAGTCCGGGTACAAAATACGAACCCAACTAAAAGGTCCGGGTAAAATTACGAACCCAACTAAAACTCCGGGTAAAATTATGAACCAAACTAAAAGTCCGGTAAAAAATTCGAACCCAACTAAAAAGTCGGTAAAATTACGAACCCAACTAAAACTCCGGGTAAAATTACGAACCTAACTAAAAAGTCCGGGAAAAATTACGAACCCAACTAAAAAGTCCGGGTAAAATTACGAACCCAACTAAAAAGTCCGGGTAAAATTACGAACCCAACTAAAACTCCGGGTAAAATTACGAACTCAACTAAAACTCCGGGTAAAATTACGAACCCAACTAAAACTCCGGGTAAAATTACGAACCCAACTAAAAGTCCGGGTAAAGAATACGAACCCAACTAACAAGTCCGGGTAAAATTAGGAACCCAACTAAAACTCCGGGTAAAATTACGAACCCAACTAAAACTCCGGGTAAAATTACGAACCCAAGTAAAACTCCGGGTAAAATTACGAACCCAAGTAAAACTCCGGGTAAAATTACGAACCCAACTAAAACTCCGGGTAACATTACGAACCCAACTAAAACTCCGGTAAAATTACGAACCCAACTAAAAGTCCGGGTAAAAAATACGAACCCAACTAAAAAGTCCGGGTAAAATTACGAACCCAAGTAAAACTCCGGGTAAAATTACGAACCCAACTAAAACTCCGGGTAAAATTACGAACCCAACTAAAAAGTCCGGGTAAAATTACGAACCCAAATAAAAAGTCCGGGTAAAATTACTAACCCAACTATAACTCGGGTAAAATTACGAACTCAACTAAAACTACGGGTAAAATTACGAACCCAACTAAAACTCCGACTAAAATTACGAACCCAACTAAAACTCCGGGTAAAATTGCGAACCCAACTAAAACTCCGGGTAAAATTACGAACCCAACTAAAAAGTGCGGGTAAAATTACGAACCCAACTAAAACTCCGGGTAAAAAATACGAACCAAACAAAAAAGTCCGGGTAAGATTTAGAACCCAACTAAAACTCCGGGTAAAAAAATACGAACCCAACTAAAACTCCGGGCAAAAATACTAACCCAACTAAAAAGTCCGGGTAAAAAATACGAACCCAACTAATACTCCGGGTAAAAATACGAACCCAACTAAAGCTCCGGGTAAAAATACGAACCCAACTAAAACTGCGGGTAAAAAATACGAACCCAACCAAAACTCCGGGTAAAAATACGAACCCAACTAAAACTCCGGGTAAAAATACGAACCCAACTAAAACTCCTGGTAAAAAATACGAACCCAACTAAAACTCCGGGTAAAAAATACGAACCCAACTAAAACTCCGGGCAAAAATACTAACCCAACTAAAAAGACCGGGTAAAAAATACGAACCCAACTAAAACTCCGGGTAAAAATACGAACCCAACTAAAACTCCGGGTAAAAATACGAACCCAACTAAAACTCCGGGTAAAAAATACGAACCCAACTAAAACTCCGGGTAAAAAATACGAACCCAACTAAAAAGTCCGGTAAAAAATATGAACCCAACTAAAACTCCGGGTAAAATTACCAACACAACTAAAAAGTCCGGGTAAAATTACGAACCCAACTAAAACTCCGGGTAAAATTACGAACCCAACTAAAACTCCGGGTAAAAAATACGAACCCAACTAAAAAGTCCGGGTAAAATTACGAACCCAACTAAAAAGTCCGGGTAAAATTACGAACCCAACTAAAACTCCGGGTAAAATTACGAACTCAACTAAAACTCCGGGCAAAATTACGAACCCAACTAAAACTCCGGGTAAAATTACGAACCCAACTAAAAGTCCGAGTAAAAAATGCGAACCCAACTAAAAAGTCCGGGTAAAATTACGAACCCAACTAAAACTCCGGGTAAAATTACGAACCCAACTAAAACTCCGGGTAAAATTACGAACCCAAGTAAAACTCCGGGTAAAATTACGAACCCAAGTAAAACTCCGGGTAAAATTACGAACCCAACTAAAACTCCGGGTAAAATTACGAACCCAAGTAAAACTCCGGGTAAAATTACGAACCCAACTAAAACGCCGGGTAAAATTACGAACCCAACTAAAAGTCCGGGTACAAAATACGAACCCAACTAAAAGGTCCGGGTAAAATTACGAACCCAACTAAAACTCCGGGTAAAATTATGAACCCAACTAAAAGTCCGGGTAAAAAATTCGAACCCAACTAAAAAGTCCGGGTAAAATTACGAACCCAACTAAAACTCCGGGTAAAATTACGAACCCAACTAAAAAGTCCGGGAAAAATTACGAACCCAACTAAAAAGTCCGGGTAAAATTACGAACCCAACTAAAAAGTCCGGGTAAAATTACGAACCCAACTAAAACTCCGGGTAAAATTACGAACTCAACTAAAACTCCGGGTAAAATTACGAACCCAACTAAAACTCCGGGTAAAATTACGAACCCAACTAAAAGTCCGGGTAAAAAATACGAACCCAACTAACAAGTGCGGGTAAAATTAGGAACCCAACTAAAACTCCGGGTAAAATTACGAACCCAACTAAAACTCCGGGTAAAATTACGAACCCAAGTAAAACTCCGGGTAAAATTACGAACCCAAGTAAAACTCCGGGTAAAATTACGAACCCAACTAAAACTCCGGGTAACATTACGAACCCAACTAAAACTCCCGGTAAAATTACGAACCCAACTAAAAGTCCGGGTAAAAAATACGAACCCAACTAAAAAGTCCGGGTAAAATTACGAACCCAGGTAAAACTCCGGGTAAAATTACGAACCCAACTAAAACTCCGGGTAAAATTACGAACCCAACTAAAAAGTCCGGGTAAAATTACGAACCCAAATAAAAAGTCCGGGTAAAATTACTAACCCAACTATAACTCCGGGTAAAATTACGAACTCAACTAAAACTACGGGTAAAATTACGAACCCAACTAAAACTCCGACTAAAATTACGAACCCAACTAAAACTCCGGGTAAAATTGCGAACCCAACTAAAACTCCGGGTAAAATTACGAACCCAACTAAAAAGTGCGGGTAAAATTACGAACCCAACTAAAACTCCGGGTAAAAAATACGAACCAAACAAAAAAGTCCGGGTAAGATTTAGAACCCAACTAAAACTCCGGGTAAAAAAATACGAACCCAACTAAAACTCCGGGCAAAAATACTAACCCAACTAAAAAGTCCGGGTAAAAAATACGAACCCAACTAATACTCCGGGTAAAAATACGAACCCAACTAAAGCTCCGGGTAAAAATACGAACCCAACTAAAACTGCGGGTAAAAAATACGAACCCAACCAAAACTCCGGGTAAAAATACGAACCCAACTAAAACTCCGGGTAAAAATACGAACCCAACTAAAACTCCTGGTAAAAAATACGAACCCAACTAAAACTCCGGGTAAAAAATACGAACCCAACTAAAACTCCGGGCAAAAATACTAACCCAACTAAAAAGACCGGGTAAAAAATACGAACCCAACTAAAACTCCGGGTAAAAATACGAACCCAACTAAAACTCCGGGTAAAAATACGAACCCAACTAAAACTCCGGGTAAAAAATACGAACCCAACTAAAACTCCGGGTAAAAAATACGAACCCAACTAAAAAGTCCGGTAAAAAATATGAACCCAACTAAAACTCCGGGTAAAATTACCAACACAACTAAAAAGTCCGGGTAAAATTACGAACCCAACTAAAACTCCGGGTAAAATTACGAACCCAACTAAAACTCCGGGTAAAAAATACGAACCCAACTAAAAAGTCCGGGTAAAATTACGAACCCAACTAAAAAGTCCGGGTAAAATTGCGAACCCAACTAAAACTCCGGGTAAAATTACGAACTCAACTAAAACTCCGGGCAAAATTACGAACCCAACTAAAACTCCGGGTAAAATTACGAACCCAACTAAAAGTCCAGGTAAAAAATGCGAACCCAACTAAAAAGTCCGGGTAAAATTACGAACCCAACTAAAACTCCGGGTAAAATTACGAACCCAACTAAAACTCCGGGTAAAATTACGAACCCAAGTAAAACTCCGGGTAAAATTACGAACCCAAGTAAAACTCCGGGTAAAATTACGAACCCAACTAAAACTCCGGGTAAAATTACGAACCCAAGTAAAACTCCGGGTAAAATTACGAACCCAACTAAAACGCCGGGTAAAATTACGAACCCAACTAAAAGTCCGGGTACAAAATACGAACCCAACTAAAAGGTCCGGGTAAAATTACGAACCCAACTAAAACTCCGGGTAAAATTATGAACCCAACTAAAAGTCCGGGTAAAAAATTCGAACCCAACTAAAAAGTCCGGGTAAAATTACGAACCCAACTGAAACTCCGGGTAAAATTACGAACCCAACTAAAAAGTCCGGGTAAAATTACGAACCCAACTAAAAAGTCCGGGTAAAATTACGAACCCAACTAAAAAGTCCGGGTAAAATTACGAACCCAACTAAAACTCCGGGTAAAATTACGAACTCAACTAAAACTCCGGGTAAAATTACGAACCCAACTAAAAGTCCGGGTAAAAAATACGAACCCAACTAAAAAGTCCGGGTAAAATTACGAACCCAACTAAAACTCCGGGTAAAATTACGAACCCAACTAAAACTCCGGGTAAAATTACGAACCCAACTAAAACTCCGGGTAAAATTACAAACGAAAGTAAAACTCCGGGTAAAATTACGAACCCAAGTAAAACTCCGGGTAAAATTACGAACCCAACTAAAACTCCGGGTAAAATTACGAACCCAACTAAAACTCCGGGTAAAATTACGAACCCAACTAAAAGTCCGGGTAAAATTACGAACCCAAGTAAAACTCCGGGTAAAATTACGAACCCAACTAAAACTCCGGGTAAAATTACGAACCCAACTAAAAAGTCCGCGTAAAATTACGAACCCAACTAAAAAGTCCGCGTAAAATTACGAACCCAAATAAAAAGTCCGGGTAAAATTACTAACCCAACTAAAACTCCGGGTAAAATTACGAACTCAACTAAAACTCCGGGATAAATTACGAACCCAACTAAAACTCCGTGTAAAAAATACGAACCAAACAAAAAAGTCCGGGTAACATTTAGAACCCAACTAAAACTCCGGGTAAAAAAATACGAACCCAACTAAAACTCCGGGCAAAAATACGAACCCAACTAAAACTCCGGGTAAAAATACGAACCCAACTAAAACTCCGGGTAAAAAATACGAACCCAACTAAAACTCCGGGTAAAAATACGAACCCAACTAAAACTCCGGGTAAAAATACGAACCCAACTAAAACTCCGGGTAAAAAATACGAACCCAACTAAAACTCCGGCTAAAAAATACGAACCCAACTAAAACTCCGGGCAAAAATACGAACCCAACTAAAAAGTCCGGGTAGAAAATACGAACCCAACTAAAACTCCGGGTAAAAATACGAACCCAACTAAAACTCCGGGTAAAAATACGAACGCAACAAAAACTCCGGGTAAAAAATACGAAACCAACTAAAACTCCGGGTAAAAAATACGAACCCAACTAAAAAGTCCGGTAAAAAATATGAACCCAACTAAAATTCCGGGTAAAATTACCAACACAACTAAAACTCCGGGTAAAAATACGAACCCAACTAAAACTCCGGGTAAAAAATACGAACCCAACTAAAACTCCGGGTAAAAAATACGAACCCAACTAAAACTCCGGGTAAAATTACGAACCCAACTAAAAGTCCGGGTAAAAAATACGAACCCAACTAAAAAGTCCGGGTAAAATTACGAACCCAACTAAAACTCCGGGTAAAATTACGAACCCAACTAAAACTCCGGGTAAAAAATACGAACCCAACTAAAAAGTCCGGGTAAAATTACGAACCCAACTAAAACTCCGGGTAAAATTACGAACTCAAGTAAAACTCCGGGTAAAATTACGAACCCAACTAAAACTCCGGGTAAAATTACGAACCCAACTAAAAGCCCGGGTAAAAAATACGAACCCAACTAAAAAGTCCGGGTAAAATTACGAACCCAACTAAAACTCCGGGTAAAATTACGAACCCAACTAAAACTCCGGGTAAAATTACGAACCCAAGTAAAACTCCGGGTAAAATTACGAACCCAACTAAAAAGTCCGGGTAAAATTACGAACCCAACTAAAAGTCCGGGTAAAATTACGAACTCAACTAAAACTCCGGGTAAAATTACGAACCCAACTAAAACTCCTGGTAAAATTACGAACCCAACTAAAAGTCCGGGTAAAAAATACGAACCCAACTAAAAAGTCCGGGTAAAATTACGAACCCAACTAAAACTCCGGGTAAAATTACGAACCCAACTAAAACGCCGGGTAAAATTACGAACCCAACTAAAACTCCGGGTAAAATTACGAACCCAACTAAAACTCCGGGTAAAATTACGAACCCAACTAAAAGTCCGGGTAAAAAATACGAACCCAACTAAAAAGTCCGGGTAAAATTACGAACCCAAGTAAAACTCCGGGTAAAATTACGAACCCAACTAAAACTCCGGGTAAAATTACGAACCCAACTAAAAAGTCCGGGTAAAATTACGAACCCAAATAAAAAGTCCGGGTAAAATTACTAACCCAACTAAAACTCCGGGTAAAATTACGAACTCAACTAAAACTCCGGGTAAAATTACGAACCCAACTAAAACTCCGGGTAAAATTACGAACCCAACTAAAAGTCCGGGTAAAAAATACGAACTCAACTAAAAAGTCCGGGTAAAATTACGAACCCAACTAAAACTCCGGGTAAAATTACGAACCCAACTAAAACTCCGGGTAAAAAATACGAACCCAACTAAAAAGTCCGGGTAAAATTACGAACCCAACTAAAACTCCGGGTAAAATTACGAACTCAAGTAAAACTCCGGGTAAAATTACGAACCCAACTAAAACTCCGGGTAAAATTACGAACCCAACTAAAAGTCCGGGTAAAAAATACGAACCCAACTAAAAAGTCCGGGTAAAATTACGAACCCAACTAAAACTCCGGGTAAAATTACGAACCCAACTAAAACTCCGGGTAAAATTACGAACCCAAGTAAAACTCCGGGTAAAATTACGAACCTAACTAAAAAGTCCGGGTAAAATTACAAACCCAACTAAAACTCCGGGTAAAATTACGAACTCAACTAAAACTCCGGGTAAAATGACGAACCCAACTAAAACTCCTGGTAAAATTACGAACCCAACTAAAAGTCCGGGTAAAAAATACGAACCCAACTAAAAAGTCCGGGTAAAATTACGAACCCAACTAAAACTCCGGGTAAAATTACGAACCCAACTAAAACGCCGGGTAAAATTACGAACCCAACTAAAACTCCGGGTAAAATTACGAACCCAACTAAAACTCCGGGTAAAATTACGAACCCAACTAAAAGTCCGGGTAAAAAATACGAACCCAACTAAAAAGTCCGGGTAAAATTACGAACCCAAGTAAAACTCCGGGTAAAATTACGAACCCAACTAAAACTCCGGGTAAAATTACGAACCCAACTAAAAAGTCCGGGTAAAATTACGAACCCAAATAAAAAGTCCGGGTAAAATTACTAACCCAACTAAAACTCCGGGTAAAATTACGAACTCAACTAAAACTCCGGGTAAAATTACGAACCCAACTAAAACTCCGGGTAAAATTACGAACCCAACTAAAAGTCCGGGTAAAAAATACGAACCCAACTAAAAAGTCCGGGTAAAATTACGAACCCAACTAAAACTCCGGGTAAAATTACGAACCCAACTAAAACTCCGGGTAAAATCACGAACCTAACTAAAACTCCGGGTAAAATTACGAACCCAACTAAAACTCCGGGTAAAATTACGAACCCAACTAAAAAGTGCGGGTAAAATTACGAACCCAACTAAAACTCCGGGTAAAAAATACGAACCAAACAAAAAAGTCCGGGTAACATTTAGAACCCAACTAAAACTCCGGGTAAAAATACGAACCCAACTAAAACTCCGGGTAAAAAATACGAACCCAACTAAAACTCCGGGTAAAAAATTCGAACCCAACTAAAACTCCGGGTAAAATTACGAACCCAACTAAAAGTCCGGGTAAAAAATACGAACCCAACTAAAAAGTCCGGGTAAAATTACGAACCCAACTAAAACTCCGGGTAAAATTACGAACCCAACTAAAACTCCGGGTAAAAAATACGAACCCAACTAAAAAGTCCGGGTAAAATTACGAACCCAACTAAAACTCCGGGTAAAATTACGAACTCAACTAAAACTCCGGGTAAAATTACGAACCCAACTAAAAAGTCCGGGTAAAATTACGAACCCAAATAAAAAGTCCGGGTAAAATTACTAACCCAACTAAAACTCCGGGGAAAATTACGAACTCAACTAAAACTCCGGGATAAATTACGAACCCAACTAAAACTCCGTGTAAAAAATACGAACCAAACAAAAAAGTCCGGGTAACATTTAGAACCCAACTAAAACTCCGGGTAAAAAAATACGAACCCAACTAAAACTCCGGGCAAATATACTAACCCAACTAAAAAGTCCGGGTAAAAAATACGAACCCAACTAAAACTCCGGGTAAAATTATGAACCCAACTAAAAGTCCGGGTAAAAAATTCGAACCCAACTAAAAAGTCCGGGTAAAATTACGAACCCAACTGAAACTCCGGGTAAAATTACGAACCCAACTAAAAAGTCCGGGTAAAATTACGAACCCAACTAAAAAGTCCGGGTAAAATTACGAACCCAACTAAAAAGTCCGGGTAAAATTACGAACCCAACTAAAACTCCGGGTAAAATT